>PVLC010022385.1:0-26820 GCA_004027655.1 Graphiurus murinus
CTAAGGCACATGATGTACTTACACAATTATATCAAGATCACTCACTGAACTGAACTTGAGAGGGAGGGAGGGCGAGGGAGCGGGGTGGGAATTGGGGAAAGGGTCAGATGAGAAATGTGTGCACATTTGTCTATATCAATTTGTACCTAACAAAAATGTATATATACAAAGCACGAATTATTACAATAAAAAAAAATAATAGTGAAACAGTTAAAAAAAAAAAAAAACAACAGTTTACCATCAAACAAAAGCCCAGGACCAGATGGTTTTTCAAGTGAATTTCATAAAACATTTATAGAAGAGCTAATCCCAATACTCCTCAAATTATTCTGTGAATTAGAAAGAAATGGGACCCTCGTAAACACATTCTATGAAGCCAACATCACATTAATACCAAAACCAAATAAAGACAGCTCAAGAAAAGAAAACTATAGACCCATATCATTGATGAACTTAGATGCAAAACTGCTAAACAAAATATTAGCCATGCGCATTCAAAACCACATCAAGAAAATTATACACCACTACCGAGTCTGGTTCATCCCAGAGATGCAAGGCTGGTTCAACATATGAAAAATAATCCATGTAATTCACCACATAAACAGACTCAAAGACAAAAATCACATGATCATCTCAATTGATGCTGAAAAAGCATATGACAAGATCCAACACCCATTCATGCAATAAACACTTCAGGGAATCGGAATAGAAGGAACATACCTCAACATCATAAAGGCAATATACAATAGGCCTACAGCCAATATCATATTAAATGGAGAGAAACTGGAAGAGTTCCCACTAAAACAGGAACAAGACAAGGATGTCCATTATCACCTCTTCTGTTCAGTATAGTGCTTGAGACTCTAGCCAGAGCAATACAACAAGAGAAGGAAATCAAAGGGGTAAAAATAGGGAAAGAAGAACGAAAACTATCCCTTTTTGCAGATGACATGATACTATACTTAGAAGACCCAATAAACTCAACCAAAAAACTTATAGAACTGATCAACAAATTCATCAAAGTGTCTGGATACAAAATCAATCTTAAAAAATCAGAAGCTTTTCTGTATGCCAACCATAAAGCCACCAAAAAAGAAATCCAGTAAACAATTCCACTCACAATAGTACCCTGAAAAATAAAATACTTAGGGATAAACCTAACCAAGGAGGTAAAAGACCTCTATAAGGAAAACTATAAAACGTTGAAGAAAGAAATCGATGAAGACCTTAGAGGATCGAAGGATCTACCATGCTCTTGGATAGGTAGAGTAAATATCATCAAAATGGCCTTCCTCCCAAAACTGATCTACAGATTCAATGCAATACTCTTTAAATTACCAAGGTCACTCCTCACAGATATAGAAAAATCAGTCCTTAAATTTATCTGGAAAAACAAAAAGCCCAGGATAGCCAAAGTAGTTCTTAGCAATAAAAACCATGCAGGAGGTATCACAATACCTGACTTCAAACTCTACTACAAAGCCACAGTAATAAAAATAGCATGGTATTGGCACAAAAACAGACACATAGACCAATGGAGCAGACTAGAAGACTCAGAAACAGACCCATGTGCTTACATTAACTGATTTTTGACAAAGGAGCCAAAAATATACACTGGAAAAAAGATAAAGATAGCCTCTTTAACAAATGGTGTTGGCAAAACTGGTTAACCATATGCAGGAAAATGGAAATAAACCCCACTTTCTCACCCTGCACAAGAGTCAACTCAAGGTGGATCAAAGACCTGGAAGTTAGGCCAGGGACCTTGCAGCTACTTGAAGAGGGCATAGGACTAACACTTCAACACATAGGCACAGGTAAAAACTTTCTTAACAAGACCCCCTAAAGCACAAGCAACTCAAAGGAATTTCAATACATGGGGGAGATTGCATTAAACTCAAGAGCTTCTGTGCAGCAAAGGAAACTAAACTATCAAGAACCTCAACAGAGAGCCCATGGAGTGGGAGAAAATTTTTGCCAGTTACTCTTCAGATAGAGCTCTAATATCTAGGATATACAAAGAACTCAGGAAAATCACAGCTAAAAAAACAAATAAGCCAATCAAAAATGGGCAAAGGATCTAACTAGACACTTAACAAAAGAAGAAATACAAATGGCCAATAAATGTATGAGGAAATGTTCCACATCATTAGCAATCAGAGAGATGCAAATCAAAACTACCTTGAGATTTCACCTAACTCCAATCAGAATGACAATCATAAAAAACACGAACAACAACAACTCCTGGGGAGGGTGTGGAGAAGTGGGAACCCTAATACATTGTTGGTGGGATTGCAAACTAGTGCATCCACTTTGGAAAACTGTATGGAGGATCCTCAGATGAATGGGAATGAACCTACCATATGATCCAGGAATACCACTTCTGGGTATCTACCCAAAAGAATGGAAACCAAACTATCAGACCGATGCATGTGTATCTATGTTTATAGCTGCAGAATTCACAATAGTCAAACTATGGAAGCAGCCAAGATGTCCATTGACAGATGAATGGATTACAAAACTATGGGACATGTACACAATGGAATTTTACTCAGCCATAAAGAAGAACAAAATCATGTTATTTGCAGGGAAATGGATGCAACTGGAGAACATTATGTTAAGTGAGATTAGCCAGTCACAAAGAGTAAAGAAGCATATGTTCTCCATAATATGCAGATGCTAGGGAGAAGATGGGGCATAGGAGGGTCTCCAGATGAAAAAGAGAGACCCTCGATAAGCAAAGAAGTTGATTTAATCAAAGGGGATGGAGGAGGGTTGGGACACCCTAATGCACTCGATGTACTTACACAATTATATCAAGGTCACTCACTAAACTGAACTTGAGAGGGAGGTAGTGTGAGGGAGTGGGGTGGGAATTTGGGGAAGGAGTCAAATGAGAAATGTGTGCACATATGTCGTTATCAGTTTGTACCTAACAAAGATGTATGGTTACAATGCATGAATTACTACAATAAAAAAAATTATCCTTTTTCAATATAAGAAAAATTATACCAAAGCTAATATATGATGTATAATAGTAAAATTTTAAGGCAATTCATTTAAAATTTAAGTAAAGTAAAATAAACAATACATTGTAAGATTTCTCAAAATTATTTGAAAAAAAAAAAAAAAGATTTTCATGCTCTTCATTGTGACCTCTGCCTCTTTTCTTTGTTTATAGATGATCCCTGGTGGTCTACACATGCCATTATTCTGTGTTCTTTGTGGAGTGAGCCCAGAGTGGACTTCCTGGAAAATGTTTAAGGTGTAAGGGAAACTGAATGACTGCACCATTTCTCTTTTCCTCTGGTAGGAATTGTGGGCTCAGGAGAACCCTCTCTATCTGGCATTGTGCTGACTTTGGGGGTGGTGAGGGAAGCACAGCCAACCAAGGATGTTTTTCTTTTCTTTCCTTCATTTTTTATGGTATTGGGGGTTGAACTCAGGGGCATTATACCTCTGAGCTACACCCCTATTTTTATTTTTGAAATAGGATCTCACTAGATTGATGAGTCTTACTACTTGCTGAGGCTATCCTCAAACCTATGATCCTCCTGCCTCAGCCTCCTAAGTACTGGGATTTTAGGCATGCACCACCACACTTAGCTAAGGCATGTATGCACATTCAGAATTGTAGGAATCCAAGGATAAATAGTAAAATTCAAGTAAAGTTGTTGGGTTAGGTGATTCTGAGCTGAAGGTGGGAGGACAGATATGACACGTATGCTGTCGTTTCCTGTTCTTTCAGATATTGCTGGTTGTGTATTTCTTTCTTTTTTTTTTTTTGAAGAGCACAGACCCAACCTAAAAGACTTCATCATAAGCACACCAAGAAGCCACAGTCAGTAGGAGTGGCTACTAAGATCAAAATTCTTTGCCATGAGTGTGCACAACTATGGTAAATGATTTTTGCATTAAGAACTTGAGGGTAAAGGAGCTAGAGAAGTGAATGTTTTCTGGAATTTTCTTTGTGTTTAATTTCTTTCAGTGAAGACACATTTCATTTTTTAACTTGAGAGGATATTCAATCCACATATGCATACCCCTGCTGGTACTTGAAGACTGCTTATGGCTTGGACAACTTAAGGAGAATTATTTTGTAGTTTGTAGATGCTCGACTCCCAAAGCGTCCTTACCTAAAGCTGATCTGAGAACAATTCTTGAAGTCAGTTTTTCTCCTTTTCTTCCAAAGTAATCATCTTCTACTTTACAAAAGAAAATACACCTTTGGTCCCTCCTGAGTAATATTTTAATGCATTTCCCAGGATATATAAAACCTAGGGGTAATAAGAAAAGCAGTATTGGAAAATGTGAAATTCCTGAGTAAGAACTCTATATTTGGTTAAAAGAACACACACACACACACACACACACACACACACACACACACACACACAGATGATCTCTGACTTATGATGGTTCAACTTATGCAACTTATGATTTTTTGACTTTAAGGTGGTGTGAAAGCAATATGCATTCAGTAGAAACCAACCTTCCTATAAATTTTAAATTTGGATCTTCCCAAGCTAGTGACAGGTGGTATGACACTCTCTTGTGATGCTAGGTCACAGCAGTGAACCACAGTTCCTAGTCAGCCACACAATTATGAGGGTAAACAACTCTTTCTCTACTGTGAGCTGTGTTCCCAGCATTATTTGAATAATGTGTTTTGTGTTTTCTCATCCCATATGTCTATAAAATGTGCATCTGTGTCTCCTGCTTTTGGATAGAAGAGGAGGAAGGCAATTATTCTTTAGATGAAACTCCAAGTAATTGGCCAGCATGAAGGGATTGAGGAAGCAATGGCTATGGCATGTGAGCTGGGACTTTCATAGTTAATAATCTCGACCATCTTAAAGCATCAGGTGAATCAGTGGTGCAGCAAAATCATCCACATTGGTTGAATCTACTGTCATCACAAAGAAAATAGCTGAACTGATTGATAATATGGAAAAGTCACTTGCCACATGGATAGAAGACCAGATACTGACATGCACACAGCTAAGCCTACTGACCATCTCAAGGCTAAGGCAAGAGGTCTTTTCCATATGCTAAAAGAGCAGACTGATGATGCTACATCAAATACATATGCAAATGTTTATAGAAAGTCATAGGTGGTCCCAGCATTTCAAAAAATGTCATAATCTTCATAATGTAAAGGTCATCAGAAAGGTGGCAAGTGCTGATACTGAAAGTGCTGAAGCTTCTTTTTTTCCCTTGAGACAGTTCTTGGTATGTTGCCCAGATTGGTCTCAAACTCCTGGGCTCAAGTGATCCTCCTCCTCCTGCCTCAGACTTCCAGCTATTTGGGACTATAGATGTGTACCACTGCACTCAGCCAGTGCTAAAGCTTTTAAGGAAGAGTTGCATAAGATAACTATGGATGAGAAATATTTTCCCAAACAAGCTTATTTTGGAAGCATATGTCAGAGCATACATACATTCATCAATAGCCCAAAACTGCCAGAATTCAAGGCATTCAAAGAGTATGTCCCACTGCTTTTGGGTGGAACTGTTACAGGGTCCACATTAAGGCCTTTCCTAATCAACCATTTGGAAAACCATAGAGCATTCAAGATTGGGAGCAAGTATATGCTTTCCATTTAATATTACCATAAGAAGAAAACCTGGATGACATGAGCTTTATTTGAAGACTGTTGTTTTGAATGATTTTATTATGCAGGCAAGAGAATATTGTAGGCAAAACAACATCCAATTCAAGATTCTTCTGATCTTAGATAATGCTCCAGGGCATCCACAGCAAACCAACAACATACATCCTAATGAAAAGTTTTTGTATTTGCTAATAAACAACTACTCTCATTCAAGCAATAGATGAAGGCACAGTAACCACATTCAAAACATGCTGCTTATACTATACTTATGAGCATGTTTCTTAGACAACCAAATCTAGCTGAATGCTCTGGGATCAGGAAAGGTGCTATCCAGAACATTGTGGTAGCATGGGATGGAGCCATGCAGCAATACATGAATGAAGCAATACTTTCATTTGGTTGAAAGTTTTGAAGACCTTTGTGAACACATGCAAAGACTTTAACAAACATTTTGCTTTTGATGAAATTGCAAGTAACAAGATGTTAGTGCTTGTGAAGGAGAGTTGGACATTGATGAGGAGGATATTCATGAGCTTGTTGACTTGGTGCTGCGGAGCTGATAGAACCGGAGGAAGAAAAAAGTAAAACAATTGAGGCAGAAGATGAAGTTATGTCTGTGGTACCAAGAAAGTTTTCAGTAAAGGAACTGGTAGAGGCTTTTATTACTATTAGCAGTGGCCTGTGATGCTAAAAGAAATGCAAGTCAGTTATGAGAGATTCACAAGAGTTGGAAGGCAGATATACCACAATCTTGATTGCTAGATAAATATATTAAAAAGAAAGAAACTGTATAGTCAAAATCTGATCTCTTCCTGAAAATCACTATGCCTGTATCCATCAAAAAGTATGGATTTAGCTGGGCGTGGTGGCGCATGCTTGTAATCCCAGCATTCGGGAGGCTGAGACCGGAGGATCCGGGTTCGCGGCCAGCCTCAGCTACCTAGTGAGGTACTCGCAACTTAGTGAGACTCGGTTTCAAAATAAAGAATAGGGCTGGGGGTATAGCTCGGAGGTAGAACGCCCCTGAGTTCAATCCCTAGTACCGCAAAAAAAAAAAAAAAAAAAAAAAAAAAGTATAGATTTGAGGAAAGGAGGAAGATGGTGATGGAGTAAGACCCTAAGGTGAGCTTGTCTCTAACTCATCTTGGGAGCTCTGAGCTGAGCAGCATCCCATATACCAGACTACCTTATTGGGAGGTGGGAACTAAAGACAGAGAAACTAAAAAAATATCTACAACACCATGGCTGAAAAAAGATGAATCAAATCCCCGAGCAAGTGGAGATGTGAGAACAATAGCCTGCACCCCCAACTGGCAGAAACCTTGGAACCCCCCCAAAATCTTATACCCAGAATCTAAGATTTACTCTACAGATAAGGAGGGTGCCAGACACAAATCTCACAGCCCCATGGTGGCACTGGACAGAAAAGATGATCAAACTCACCACCCTGTCCCTCCATATCTCCCCAGATCCACTGCACACCTGGCATGACCCACAGGGAGGTGAGTGCAGGTCCTGCACCATGGGTACCTGAAAAGAAACCATAAAAAGAGAGGGTGGGAATACATGCAGACCTTTTTTTTTTCTTGTGGGGGGTGGTTGTTGTACTGGGGATTGAACTTAGGGGCATTCTACCTCCGAGTTATACCCCCAGCCCTATTTTTTTTTTTTTTTTTTTTTTTTTTTTTTTGCGGTACTTGGGATTGAACTCAGGGGCATTCTACCTCTGAGCTATACCCCCAGCCCTATTTTTTATTCTTTATTTTGAAACCGAGTCTCACTAAGTTGCGGAGTGCCTCACTAAGTAGCTGAGGCTGGCCGCGAACCGGGATCCTCCCGTCTCAGCCTCCCGAATGCTGGGATTGCAAGCGTGCGCCACCACTCCCGGCTACATGCAGTCCTTTGCTGCATACCACACATGAAATTCTGAGAAAAATACCGGGCTTGGAAGTTGCAGACCAAGCTAGTCCTTTCTGTGGAGACCTTGAGCTCCTATGCTTGCTTTGGTACAGAACCTGTGCCTGGGTCCCTTCTCCACACCTGTACTAAGGGAGAAACAGGTCCATGGTCTCTCCACTGGAGGCCCTAGTCCTGGGGCTGCAGACTGATTTCTTTTTTAACAGGTTTCCAAGCAAGTGGGAACACTTGGAACATGCTCAGGAACCTATGGTAGTAAGTGAACCTTAAATGCCTGAAAACATCTGCACAGACCCAAGAGGGCTGCAGAAGCCAAGTGTGAGAGTTTTTTTGTTGTTGTTCTAATTTCTAATTTTTGTTTGTTTGCCACTGCTGTATGTTTGTAGCTGCCCCCTCCTTTTGTGTGTTTTCTTTTTCCTCCTTTCTTTTTTTTCATTTTCCTTCTCTCCCATTTTGTGGTGCTGGGGATTGAGCCTAAGACCATAATAAACATTGGTGAGCGCCCTGGGCCCTGCTCCCAAACCCAGCCTAGAAGAGCCTCTTTCTAGTAGCCAACAGCAAGGGCCAGCTCCTCCGAGCTCCTCTCTACTCTGCCTCATGAACTAAGTAGGAAACCCTGCAGGCAGGGGAACAGGCTTGAACCAGAACTTTGGAGCAGCATTTACATCTTCTCTAAGCCATCCAAGAAGGAAAAAAACAAAACAAAACAAACAAACAAACAAAAACCTACCCAGGAACTATGCAAAGCTGCAACAAAATTCAACTCTTCTCCAACAATGAGTAAAGGAAATTTTACTCATTTTTGGTTAAACAATTCTCAAGGTTTCTTTTTTCTTCTTTTTCTTTTCCTTTCATACATGTGTTTGTTTGACTCCCAGTGTGCCTGTTTGTCCATATCTTTTACTATATCCATTTCTTATCATTATATCTAAATATTTTATACTGGTTACTATAATTTTCCTTATCTTTATTTTTATTATCTTTATCCTAACCGTACTTGAACCCTTATTCTACTTGATTCTATTTTCTACTTTATCCTATTCTTGCATCCCCCATTCTATCCCCTTCCTCCTCACTCACTCTTCATCAGTGGTCACATCACAGTTTGCCCTTGTATATACCAGATGACTCTTCTTAACCCCTACTGCTGAGACTGCTTCAGATAGGTGAGCCAATAGGAAGGAATTCCAGCAAATCACAGCTGAAAGAGCTGCCCAGCACCCCACACATGGATATTTAAAAATGCACAGGACACATACTGGACTGGCCCACACTGTCCTAATAGGGAGCAGTCTCTGAGGTGTGGGTCAGTGCAATTTGTGTCCTCAGACCTAAAGAATACCATAAACCAAATGGACCTACTAGACACATACAGAATATTCTATCCAACTACAGCTGAATACACATTTGTTTCAGCAACTCATGGAACCTTCTCCAATATAGACCATATCCTGGGCCACAAAGCAAGCACCAGCAAATTCAAACAATGTGATGTAATTACCAGCATTTTGTCAGACCATAATAGAATGGTATTATAAATCAACAATAAGAAGTCCCAGAGAACTTCATAAATAAATGAAGACTGATACCACACTGCTGAATGAAGAATGGGTCATAGAAGAAATAAGGGGAGAAATAAATAAAAATTCCTAGAAACAAATGAAAATAGAGATACAATATATCAAAATCTCTGGGACACTTTAAAGGCAGTATTTAGAGGAAAATTCATAGCACTGAGTGCTCACATAGGAATAACAGAAAAGCATCAAAAAAAGCTAATGACACATCTCAAAGTCCTTGAAAGGCAGGAGCAGTCCAATCCCAAAGCCAGTAGAAGTCAGGAACTCATTAAAATCAGAGCAGAAGTCAATGAAGCAGAGAACAACAACAAAAACCAAAACCAAAAACAAAAACGAATCAAGAAAACCAAAAGCTGGTTTCTCAAATGAATGAATGAATAAATAAATAAATAAATAAATAAATAAATAAATAAAATAAACCATTAGCCAATGTAACCAAAAGAATTAACTCAATTACTAAAATAAGAGATGAAAAATATCATATTAACACAGATAGCATGTAAATCCAGGGTATTATAAGAAACTACCTTGAGAAACTGTCCTCTATTAAAATGGAAAACCTAGAAGAAATTGACAAATTTTAGACACATACAACCTTCCTAAATTGAATCAAGAAGATACAGAAAATTTAAACCAAACAATAGCAATCAAAGAAATTGAAAGCAGTAAAGTACCTACCATCAAAGAAAAGCTGAGGTCCAGATGGTTTCCCAGCCAAATTTTATAAAAATTTAAAGATGTAATCCCAATATTTCTCAATCTATTCCATTAAATAGAAAGAAATGAGACTCTCCCAAATACATTCTATGAAGCCAGCATCGCATTAATAACAAAACCATATAAAGACAGCTCAAGAAAAGAAAACTATAGACCAATATAAATGATCTTAGATGCAAAGCTTCTAACAAAATACTAGTAATGAGCATTCAAGATCACATCAAGAAAATTATTTACCATGACCAAGTTCAGTTCATCTCAAGGATGTAAGGCTGGTTTAACATACAAAAAACAATCCATGTAACTCACCACATAAACAGAATCAAAGACAAAATTTATATGATCATTTCAATAGGTGCTGGAAAAGCAACAAAATCTAACACCCATTCATGCTTAAAAACACTGCAAAGAATTGCAATAGAAGGAACTTACCTCAACATCATAAGGGCAATATACAATAGACCCACAGCCAATATCATATTGAATGGGGAAAAACTAAAAGAATTCCTTTAAATCAGGAACAAGACAAGGATGCACAGTATCACCACTTCTTTTCAATATAGTACATGAAACTCAAGCCAGAGCAATAAGACATGAGAAGAAAATCAAAGAAGTACAAATAAGAAAAGCAGAACTGAAACTATCTCTATTTGCAGATGACATGATCTTATACTTAGTGGACCCAATAAACTCAACCAAAAGACTTTTAGAACTGACTAATTCAGCAAAGTGTCTGAATATAAAATCAATCTTAAAAAAATCAGAATCTTTTCCATATGCCAACCATAAATCCACTGAAAAAGAAATCCAGAAAACATTTTCATTCATAACAACCTCAAAAACAATGAAATACCTAGAAATAAATCTAACCAAGGAGGTAAAAGACTTCTATAATGAAAATTATAAAACATTAAAGAAATTGAAGAAGATCTTAGAAGGTGGAAGGAACTCTCATGCTCTTGGATAGACAGAATAAATATCATCAAAATGCCTGTCCTTCAAAAAGTGATCTATAGATACAATGCAATACCCATTAAAATAGCATGGTCATTCTTCACAGATCTAGAAAAATCAGTTCCTAAATTCATTAGAAACAACAAAAACCCCAGAATAGTAAAAATAGTTATCAGCAACAAGAACCATGCACGAAGCATCACAATGCTTCACTTCAAACTCTACTCCAGAGTCATAGTAATAAAAACAGCATGATATTGGCACAAAAGCAGACACATAGACCAAAGGAGCAGAATAGAAGATTCAGAAACAAATCCATACCCTATTGCACATGATGTACTTTCACAAACATATCAAAGCCAATCACTAAACTGAACATGAGAAGGAGGAGGGGGAGGGAATGGGGAATTGGGGAAGGGTTAAATGAGAAATGTGTGCATGTATGCCTCTACCAGCTTGTACTTCACAAAGATGTATGATTACAATGCACCAATAAAATCTCACAAACAATAAAAATACTGGCAAAGATGTGGAGAAGTATGAATTCTAATACACTGTTGGTAGGATTGCAAATTAGTGCAACCACTTTGGAAAATAGTGTGGAGGATCCTCAGAAGAATGGGGACAAACCTACCATATGACCATGTATACCACTCCTGGGTATTTACCCAGAAGAATTGAAACCAGACTACCACAGTAATTCAGGCATATCTATGTTTATAGCTGCATAATTCATAATTGCCAAACTATGAAACCAGCCAACATGTCATCAACAGATGAATGGACTACAAAATTATGCGAAATATATATATATATCGCATAATATATACAATTGAATTCTACTCAGCCATAAAGAATTGCAAAATTTTGTCATTTGCAGGGAAATGGATGGAACTGGAGAATATTATGCTAAGTGAGATTAGTCAGCCACAAAAAGTGAAATGTCAGATGTTATCCCTCAAATGAAGAAGTTAGGGAGAAATTGGGACACAGGAGGGACTCCAGACAACGGAGAAACCTTAGTGGAGTGAAGGAGGGGATCTAATTGAGGGAGATGGGAGGGGGAGAAAAACTTGCAGAGGGAAACACCTCAATGGACATGATATGCATACACAGACTTATCAAAGACAATCACTGTACTCAGCATGAGAAGGTGGGGAGGGAGAAGGAGTGAGGTGGGAATTGGGGGGGGGACTCAACAAGTGCTGTGTGCATGTATGCCTCTATCACCCTGAACTTCATCAAGATGCATGGTTAAAATGCACCAATAAAAAAAAGTGTGGATGACCTCAGTGCCTTCTACCTGCTATTCTCAAGCCTCATAAGAAGAGAGAGAAATTGATGACCCTATCACTAGAGTATCCTTGTCATCAAGTGCTTCAAACATTCTACAGACCCACTGTGCTTTCAGCTATGTATGTTAGTTGTGAGTTTCCATACACTGTTCTGGTTTTCACTTTCAGCATATCATTCAACAAAGTACACTAGACATTCAGTACCATACTATAAACTAGGTTTCATGTTAGATGATTTTGCCCAGCTGTAGGGCACATAAGCATTATGAGCATGCTTAATGTGGGATAGGCTAATGTGATGTTTGGTAGGTTAGGTGTATTAAATGCATTTTCAAATTATAATATTTTCAACTTATGATGGGTTTATAAGGACACAATCCCATAAGTCAAAGAGCATCTCCATGTGTTCATGTATACAATGCCTGATTTTATTCAGGTAGCAAATTCATAGAAAGGCTCCATGCTCAGCTTGTCTCTGTTTATGTATATTAGATTAGGACTCAGAAATCAAATTTCTGCTCTGAAGTTGTCATTATTCCCTAATTGAAAACAAAGTTAAGCTTTTCATGGCACAAAAAGTCTGATCTGACTAATTGTATGAGAATGGGCTTTGCCAGTGAGGTGTTATATAGCAGATAGATATGTTTCATAATTGATTAGGCTGAATCTGTAACTCCAAGTATATTTTTGAAATATATTTAAATATCATATATAATATACAGTGTTCTAGAAATTGCATCTTTGTAACTACTACCTTTTGAGATAAAAAATTAGATGTCAACTAAAATACATGAAAGATATAATTTTTAAAAATTATGATGTCCTAGGATGTGCAGATGAAAGACCCTACTACTTCTTAGAAAGTAAATATATGACCCTAAAGGATTATGGTTTTATGACTCTAGAAAGTTTGCTTTACCAGGCTATGTTAAGAATGTGGGCTATATGTGTAAAACGAAGAAGTGGTGCTATTTGTGTTCTGACATTGATTGATATGTCATAAATGTCTATGTAACCCTGTTGTACTCAAGAAACATACAAAAATCCATGCTGAAAAAAATTATGGTGTTAAGTTGAAGATATGTTATGTATATTAGAAATTTCATGTTACATTTTTATGTAGATTATAAAGCAAATATTCAAGTTGAATGTCCTTTAATAATTTACAAACAAAAATTTTTTGAGTGATAGGGTTTGAGTACTTTAAAGGATCATAGAGATCTCTTCAACTTAATGATTAGCAAGCAAGGCTACAGAGAAGTCAGTGACTAGTACATACTCTAGAATAAGCATTAATCCCATTTGTTTTGCTGATTTGTCGGGATACTGCTCATATTCTCATAAAAAGGCATATGAAATTGCCATTGACATTCCATAAACTTTGATGATTATAAGAAAACATCAGTATACTGTATAGATCATGAAGTACACTTGCTTGCATTTAACCCAATAACAATAATATATATAATAAACATTAAGCATTTAATTAATAGTAGTTTTCCTTACCTTCTTGTCATTTATAAGGGCTTTTAGCATCTTTTACAGCACAGATATTTTAAAATTCCACTCAGGAATTCATGAATTGATTTTTCTTTTTCTTCAATAATTTTCTCTTCAGCAAATAAAGGCTTTTAAAGCTGTTGCAAATAGTGTTAATTTACTAATTAGCCATCACAGTAATATGTGAAAGAAAGAGTACTAGACTCAGGAAATAGGAACCCTGGACCGTAGTCCCAGCTCTACCACTAGTTTTTTGTGTGACCTTGGATCTCATGCATGTACGTCTGTGCACGTGTATTGAATTGTAAGGGCTGTGAGTTGATTTCATTCTGAGAAGCAACTCTAACTGATGATAATTTTGCTGAGTTTTGCATGAAGAATGATTGTAATGTTACTTCTGGCATTTGTGGGAAAGGGTGCTGACTGGTTGAGAATATCTCTTGTGGGTGTAGATAAAAAATGTTTCATATTTATCAACTTATGTGATACAAATGATTATGTTGACAGTATTTGGCCTTTGGGTGTGTGTGTGTGTGTGTGTGTGTGTGTGTGTGTGTGTGTGTGTGTTTTCCTTCTAAATAAGGATTTGTGGAAGAAAATAAGGAAAGAGTAATTATGTTCCTTTAATCAATATGGAGTGATTTCCATTTATGAGATTTTAAAAAATAACTACCAAGAATACTTCACTTTGTGTGTGTGTGGGGGGGATTGAACCCAGGGCATTCTACTTCCAAGCCACACCCCTAGCCCTACTTTTTATTCTTTATTTTGAAATAGGGTCTAAGTTGTGGAAGGCTTCACTAAGTAGCTGAGGCTGCCTATGAACCTGTGATCCTCCTGTCTCAGCCTCCAAAGTACTAGGATTACAAACATGCGCCACCATGCCCAGCTAATACCTCACTCTTCTCCTAAATTAATAGCTCACAAGAAACCTAATGATAAGAATTAGAAATGAATTTATAAGAATTTGAGGGAAGACCATATGAGGTTGTTATCTGGAGGTCAATTCTGTTGTAGGTATAGCCTTTCAGGAAAAATATCTTGATTGAGATACTTTTTTATGGTTTGTACCATTTCCTTGGAGGTTCAGGAATGGATTTGCTTGGCTGAAACAGAGATTACTCTGTGGTGCTGGGGATTGAACCTGCCGCCTCACCATGCTAGGCAGGCACTCTACCACTGAGCTATACCTCCAGCCTCTCAGAGATTACTTTTGATGATAGATTTATTGCTATTAAATTCATATGCATCTGGTGCATAATAATGTCATATCTAATTTATAATGGGTAATAGACCTTTCATGAGACCCTTATCCAAGATATGTACTTCCTGGTAACAAAGTACTTGGGAAGTAAGTTTATTACTTGCCAGAAGATGAGCAAGGAATTATAGTGCTGAAAATAGAATGCATTGGAATATCCTTAAAAAGGCTTCAAAAGATGTATGAGTACCTGGCTTAAGGGGTAGTGTACTTGTTTCAATTTTATCTTGGAATGTTGTATACCATGTTTGTATGATTATGTTATGATCAAGGCAAATTTCTGTGAGTTACTATTTTTGGTACTTGTGGAACTTGAAGAGGATGATACTCTGGACTTGACTGGTTGGCAATGCCCAGATCTATCTGGAGACTATGCAGTGGCTAATGTGTGACACAGAATGAGAAGAACCTCAACATGAGGAAAACATAAAAAAAGAAATCCCCGACTACAAACATTCTCAAATGCAAGCAATAGAGTTATATGCTAGTTTGCTCCTTTCTTTCTTTCTTCTTTCCTTCTTAAACTTGATGTGAAATGTTATGGTGAGTGGGAGACTGAGCTGGGAACATATGGTGTGCATGGATTGTGATCTATGCACACTCATTAAAGATGAGTCTGTATCTGGATTTATGATGCCACACTGCACATGCTGCTTTGTAGCCTATTAAAAGCCTGTGTCTAAAAAGTCTGCCAAAAAAAGGAGTAATACTTGGTTTGGATTCAGAAAACCCCTCTGGCAGAGACCACTGATGGCTTTTCACTAACTATTCTTCATTTCCCTTTTAGGAATAGAATCCCTCTCTGGTCAATGGAGAGGGTAGCCACCCTCTAATGGAGCAGGTAGTCACCCAAATAGGTAACATGTTTATATCTAGGTGTGGTTATGTAAATAAGTTTAAGCCAATGAGATGTGAGCGGAAATGTGTGTAATTTCTAGGTCACCTCCTTAAAGAGCACCTCTTGGCCTGGATTGTCTCCTCGCCCTTCCTGCTAGTTAGGAAATGCTGAGAACTGGTGCCACCTCAAAGATCATAAGTTACATGGCAGAGCTGTGTTGCGAGTTCTGGACTACCTTGTGGGGAAATAGTAAATTTTATTCTTAGTATTAGCCACTGCATTTTATGGTCTTAAAATTAAAGAAACTACCAAACAGAAAAAGGTGACCAAGACTACAAGTCAGTCAGTGAGTTGCTAGGCAACAGGTGTTAAACTTTCATGGAGACACCTGCAGGCTGTTGAAAAATATTTGATACAATTTTTTGTCTACAATACTGGAGTGATATGGAAAAACTCCAAAATTTGATGATTACAGACTCTTTCTTGCCACATTTTGCAAAAAAGAGTTGAAGACAAACACATTTGGAATTTGGCAGAAGCAAAACTAGAAGAGCCTATCACATTTTCAAGGAAGTTGTTTTGCCAAAGAAACTACAAGTGTGGTATACGTAAGCTCATGATGTTCTAAACTACCCCCTTCTCCCTGAACCTGCATCAACAGAAATCTTGTATATTTGTTAACATCCACTTCATGTAGCTTTGGAGCCACTAGGATGGTAAATGAGAGAAAACTAACCAAAGAGCAAAGCCAGGGGTTCATGGAGGGGAATTGCCAAATAAGGTACCTCTTAGTGAGCAGAACCATGTTTCCATCAAGAAAAGTCCTGTGTCTCCAAGACAGGGAGTCTTTACAAATCCCACCTGGACAGATTTGTGATTGCTGTGGACCAACCATGCTGTGCATATCCCATTCATATCTTTTATGAATGGCAGATCCTACTGCAGCTGTCCTGCCCTTCTCTACCATTGCAGAAGAGAGAGGGTGATTGAGAATGAGAATCATGTGTGTTAGTTTGTAGGCCACTTGAATGTGAGCAGTTTCATTTGAACTTGACAGAAAGGACCTCAGCCCTCAGAGACCCACAGTTTTGAGCCAGATTAATCCATGGGACACGGGGATGGTGTAAGCATGTTCTCTATGTGTGACAAACAATACTCATGAATACTTGAATGATCAGAGAGTTGGATTGTGACAGAAAGTCATAACTTTCTTCTAGTATTCTTTCTCCCCTTCTCAACTTAGTAAGACAAGCTTTCCACCCAGCTTGGCATGACATCTCCTTACCTCTCTTGTAGCTAATTACTGACCAATAGGGTGTGAGCAGAAAGGGTATGTTTCATACTTGGGTCATCTCCTTCAAGATTATTTCACTTGTCCCAGTGACTTTTTTTTCCCCACTAGCTGCAGAATGGGGAGACTTGGAGCAACCTTGAGAGTCATGTGTAGAGAATATTAGAGTTGACAGGATTATTTATCTCTCAACTGATCTAGGAAAGAGCAAGAAATCTCTGTTTCATTCAAGCCACTATATCCTGGTATTGCTTTGTTTGAGGTACTTTGTTACAATAAACTGCATTTTTTCTTCTTGTATTACTCAAGTAACTTCAGGTGAGATTTTGCAAGTAATAACAGAATGGTTTGCTAGCATGTTTCTACTAAACTCTGAGAAAGTCAGATAACATAATACCAGACCATGATGGAAACTCTCTCCTAGTGGTGTGCCTGCTCTGCTCCTGTCTGTTTTGAATAGTGATAGGCTAGAAACAATATGGTTTTCTTGAATATGATTATTATTTTCTTCTTTTTTGGTGACTGTAATGAAATGTGTTTAGGTACCTTATTATTTGTATGGGCTTCAAAGACATTTTTATAAACCAATATGTATTTATATAATTAGACCAAGCCCTGAAATTCTTGGATAACACCACTGTAACAGGTTGAATTAAATAATTAGTACGAGATGAACTTAAATGAACAAAAATATGCAATGAGATATATCAAATAATGAGTGCTCTGTGTATTGTATAACAATGACTTCAAAATTATATCAAATGCACACTAACTTAATTTAATTCTTTAAATAAAATTCAGTTTTGATAATGAAGCTGAAATAAAGCCCAGATATTTGGACACCCATATGATGAACCATTGCCATATTTAAACCATGAGGGAGGCAGTAAGAAATATTGCAACCTACAATGTTATTTTCATTTTTAATTTTCACTGGGTCTAGTGGACTTTATTGATGGTTTGTGACAGTAGAGTTCCCTAAGCCCCTCTCCTTCACAGGGTCTGGGATGGAAACTGAGATTCTCAGTGTGTTGGGGGACTGAGTTGGGATGGAGTTCCCCAGCCGCTAAGGGCCTCTTCTCATGCTCTCATTGGGACTGGTGGTCCAGGGGCTCTTACTCCTTGGAGACCATGTGGACCATATGGTTCAACACCTTGTTGTTTTGGCCAAACTTATTGTAAAACCAGGAAATGCTGAAGTGGTAGTTGAGGGCAATGCCCATCTCTCTGAATGCATGTAACAACAAAATTCTCTTCAAAACCACCAAAAGGAAGAATGAATGTGACATTTATTTACTTTTCCTGATTGCATTTCCCCCTTATTATTATGTCCGAAAACACTGTGGTTCAGGAGATGCTATTCCAAAATATGGCACCTTGACATATTAACTATTTTAATCTGAAGGAATTTGCAGAAGCATGAAGGTATCTCTGGCCTTCCTCCACTTTTCCCCCTGAAGCAGGTCATAAGATGCTCCTGTGAGTGCTACTCTCACTTGACCCAGAGGGAAAAGGCATCCTTATTTCAGAAGCTGAAGGGACACAAGAGAAGAATCCAATCAATGGGCCTTGTTAGGTTTACCCCAGTTTACAGTTTACATATACACACATGCACACACACACACACACACACACACACACACACACACACACACACGGGATTGAACCTGGGGAAATTCTACCTCTGAGTTCCACCTCAGTCCTATTTTATTTTTATTTTGAAGCAGGGTCTCACTAAGTTTTTGAGGGTCTCACTAAGTTGCTGACACTGACCTCAAACCTGCAACCCTCCTATCTCGGCCTCCCAAGTACTGAAATTACAGGCATGCACCACCACACTCAACTAAAATATCTAATGATTGTTTTCTTTTTTTTTTTTTTGTGGTAGTATGGACTGAACTAATGGCTTCATGCATACTAGGCAAGTGCTGTACCACTGAGCTACATCCTGAGCCCTCCCAGTTTGCTTTACTTATCTCATATTCTTTTCCTATCATATTTCTCCAGGACTGTCCACTCTTCATCAGTCCTACTATATATAACACTCTAAGTTTTTCTTTAGGTCTTAATTTCCTCACAATGACTCCTGTGTCATGTAAAACTTATATTAAATAAACTTACATGATTTCCTCTTATTAGTGTGTTTTTTTTTTAAATAGGAATCTCAGCCTGAAGTTAGAAGAGTAGAAGGCAAAAGTATTTTTTCTCACCCACTATTGGTTTTCCCATAGGACTTTTATCCACTGACTGACCAACTGATCAATCAGTTGAATGATCTATCCATCCAACAAATAGTTATTTATTTATTTACTTGTTTATTTAATTATTCATTTATGGCACTGGGGATTGAGCCCAGGGACATTCTACCTCTGAGCTACACCTTGAACCTTATTTTATTTTAAAGTAGGGTCTCAGTAAATTGTGGAGAATCTCACTAAGTTCCTGAGGCTGGCCACAAACCTGAAATCCTCTTGTCTCAACCCCCCAAGTACTGGGATTACAAGCATGTGCCACCACTCCCCGCTCTCAACAAATATTTTTAATGTTCTTAACAGGTATCCCTCTGCCCAATATCTCATTTGTATCACTCTTTAATCCTTAATTCATTAGATAAATGGAAATGAACTTATAGAATTGTGCTACCCAACTACTTCTCCAGACAAAAACCAGAGCTTGTGGGGCTGTTGACCCCTCTGTACCTCATTCACCAGATTTCCCTTATGACCATATTAAGTAATTGGTAGACATTCAGTCCCTAGTAAGGTAGGGGGAAGAAAATGTTATATGAATCCTGAGTGTTCTTTTGAGGTAACAAACATGAGACACAATATTTTATTTAAAAATCTCATCAATATACAACCAATGTAGAGCACATAAAAAAAAAATCACAGCTCTAAAACTCACCTCATGAGATGTGAGTGTTCCAACAGATGTTAAATTGGACACTTATTCTGGGAAGTTTTTTTTTGTTGTTGTTGAGGTTATAAACAGAGGAAATATGATAGTATAAACATACTTATTGCTTCATTTTATGGACTTATTAAGACTAGTGTTGTTGCCAGGCTGAAGCGAACATTCCAATCAGATATACTCTGGGAAAATCTCTTGTACCTTTGGTTCTTACCCTGGTTCTTAGGGGCCTCTTGCAACATCAGCACAGTAGAGCAGACTTTTGTGCAGGCCTCTGGTGGGGATTATTGGTGCTGTGGTATAGGAAGGAGGATGCATTTGAGAAACTGAGGGAGACCTTGTGCATGAAGCAGTCGATGTACTTTAAGAAGTTAGGAGAAAATCTCTTTCCCAAGATACTCCCCTGCCCCTACATATTGCCGATAGTAGATATAGTCGCTTAGTCTTTTTTTAAAGATGCAATTACTTCAAGATGGCAATAGCTAATTCAAAAGTTCACTCAAATTTTCTTAATCAGGTTGCTTTCTCCTTAATATCTAGCTGAGATTTCTCTCTTTGAAGGAAATAGAAAGAAGAATTTGGAATTTGGTGATGTTGGGGTGTGTGTGAGGGTGGATGGAAGGCAGAGACAAAAGAAGAAAAGGTAATTAAAAATGCTTTTACCAATTATCAAAATTTTTCATGCAGTTCAGTGGAGTCAGATGCTAGAGCCAGGCTTCTCTTATCAGCTGTGCGAGTTTGGGACATTGCTTTTCTCCCATATACTTCAATAACAGGAGGATAATACTAAAATGTACACGAGAGAATTTTGTTATTGTTATTAAAATTAGGTGAGTTAATGTATGTAAAGACTTTAATACACAGAAAGCACTCAATAAATATTAACTCTTTGAACAATTTGGAAAACAAAATAAAATAAGAATCTGGAAGTTTCATAACATATCTCTGGACCATCACAAATTTTAAATGGCCACTGTTAACATTTTGCTTTGTTTTTATCCATAGAAATTGAGATCACATTGTCATTACATCTCAGTGTTTTTAACTTTTCAGATATTATCTAAGAAGACTGAATCGGGTGTGGTGGCCGATGCCTGTAATCCCAGTACTTGGGAGGCTGAGTCAGGAGGATCACAGATTTGAGGCCATCATTAGCATTTTATCTAGACTGTCAGGAACTTAGACCCTATTTCAAAATAAAAATTAAAAAGGATTGGAGTGTAGCTTAGACATAGAATGCCCCTGGGTTCAAAAACAAAAACAACAACAAAAACTTTGGGGAAAACTTTGTGAAGAAGGTGAGTATCTCTGCCATCATATTGGAAAGGGGTTCCCAGACTAAGGGTACAGTACAGACAAAGGTACAGGAAAAATGAGGAGTAATCATGAGGATACTACCCAGGAGAAACTGGTCAACAATGTTGAAATTCCAAGAGTCTTGTAGGGTGGAAATAAAGAAAATTAATTAGATTTATAATTAGAAGTCTCTTTAGGACCTTTAAGAGAGGATGTTTAGAAGACTAATCAAGAGGGTTGCAGAGTTAACAGCAAGTGGCTAAAGGTTTAGAAAATGAGTGTATGAGTGCAGATAACTCTTAAGGACTTGATGTCAAGGAAGATATAACATGGAATTGTAACTTAAAAAGAGAATAAGGTAAATTTTAAAAATTCTGCTTTGTTTCTGGTTGATTTTGTTTTCTTATTAGGGACAAGGAAGACATATCTGATAGGAAGGGAATGTGTGAAGATGAAAGAGAGATTAAAGATAGGGAGTATGGAAAGGATTGGAACTCCAGATCTTCAGAAGAGACCATGCTGGAAAGAAAGAGATGTCCACTCTCTTCTGAGAAGGAGAGGCAGGAAAAACATGTGATATGGGGGATGGGGTGGAGATGTCAGAGATGGCTATGGAAGGAACTGAAGGAGATCAGGTCATTGCTAAGGGTAGTGCAGGTAAACACAGGACTAAAGATGACTACGAAGTAGGAGACTAACCATGGCGAAAGAATGGGCTGAGTGCTGGAATTAAAAAAGAAAAATACACAAAGGCTTTGAGGCTTAATTAGAGAAATACATATGTCAACTTTAAATCAGATTAAACCAGATTTAAAATTAGATTCAAATACTTGAATTATATAAACCTATTAGTTGTTGAAGACATCTTCTTTTACTGCAGCAGCAAGGGAAAAAATATATATCTTTATGCAAGTTATGTGTTAATTAAGTTCTCCTTTAAATTATTTCTTGGACCAGAAATACAGAAAGAACAGTGGTTTCTATGTCTATCTGAGGAGGTGGCCATAAAGATTCCTTCTATTTCTCAGGGCTTTAGAGCTTAGGAAATATTTGCACTCATACTCCTTCCTATGCTAAAAGGACTGGAAGGCAGAAAAGTCTTGAATATAAGTCACACTGGAAAAGTATTTCCAGAGAAGGAAAGAGTCTCTTCATGTTGAGTAACTGCCATTTCCAGAAAAGCTGTGTAGGAAAGGTCATTAACACCCAAGGACAGTTCGGAGACCTTCTACGACCTTGATAAAGGAGCCTGCTGCAAGGTTAGGCACATGTTCTTGGTATTTGATACTTTGCCAGGAGAAATATTTCTTTCTCCTTAAATTTATGTAGACTGTGCAGAATGTTCTGAGCTTCTTGAAATTCCAATTAGGATTTTCAGATAGTACAGCAATAATAATTTCTTAAACAGCCTTGAGCTCTTTTCTAGGAATTGTTTTTGCAGATTAAGTCAAATTTCTGTGAAAGCATTTTGAAACATCTGGTTACATTTAGGCTATTAGTCTCTAGGCCAAGTTAGAGTTACTAATTATAGGGTTCTGAAGGATTGGGTTTGGCCTTGATACAATTATCAAAAATGGAGTTAACAGCATCGTAGAAGGCTCCTTAGGGCCTTATACACTAGTTTCTAATACAACTTTTTCACATTTGGAACTTAGGAATGTGGCTTGTTGGATTTTCCATATTAGAAGGGTTATTTCTAATTATCACTTTATGCTTTATATTCTTCACAGTTTTCTATACATTTGATACTCGCAAATCCCTATGAAGTATGTAGGGTAGAGAATTATTATTTTTAAGAGGAAAATAAACCTGTAGTGAGGATGATTTATCTAAGGCCTCCCGAATAGATAGCATGGAAACCAGAATTTGCAACCCACACTCTGGTATCTTCTTTTAACCTGTTATTTTGGTGCCTATTTATTATGGGATTTGATTCTAGAGTAATAACAGAAATGAATTTATTTATAGTAGGTAGAATAATATACAATTTACATTTTGCTAATATAAAATGTTTGAACATCAGCAATATCATATAGGTAGCCAAGTCCTGTGTGAAAAATATGTAGATTTTGGAGTTTGACTAGTATAAATTAGAATCTCAGTTCTGCCCCATGTTATAGTTTACTTCTATATAATTACTTAAACTTCCTAAGTGTTTGCTTCTTGATATTTAAAAAAGGTTGAAAGTTATTTACTTTATATTTATTTATTTGTTTATTTGTGCAGTACTAGGGATTGAACCCAGGTTTCTACCTCTGAGCTACATCCCCAGCCCTATTTTTATTCTTTATTTTGAAACAGGGTCTCATTAAATTGCAAAGGACCTCACTAAGTAGCTGAGGCTCGCTGTAAACCTGTGATCCTCTTGTCTCAGCCTCCCAAGTACTGGGATTCCAAGCATGTGCCACCATGCCTGGCTTTTACTGCATATTTATTACTGTGTTTTTACAAAAGAAATAACTTGTCATACTTTTTTTGTAACTGCTGTTCTATCTTCAAATCGTACATTATTTGTATATATGTAGGAGGAGGGGGCATTATTGATACATTCGATTTTCTTTATTTTTTAATATTTTTACTGGTGCGTTATAGTCTCACATCATAATGCAGTTCATAATGATGGTGATACACATGCACACAGCGCTTGGTGGGCTTTGCCCTGACTCCCTTCCTATACTCCCCTTTTCTAGAGTATTGACATTGACCATACTGTCTATGGAAGTGATTCCTTCATTGATCCTCCCTCTCCCAGTCCCTCTTCCCCTAAAACACCTTCCTAGCTCCACTGGACTTCCTCCCCCATTATCTGAAGTCTTTCTGGTATCCTGATTACTCCTAGCTTCCCAATATGAGAGAAAACATATGACCCTTCACTTTCTGTGACTGGCTAATCTCACTTAGCATAATGTTCTCCAGGTCCATCCATTTTTCTGCAAATGTCATTATTTTGTTCTTCTTTATTGCTGAGTAGAATTCCATTGTGTGTATATCCTATAATCCCATAATTTTGTTATCATTCATCTTTTGATGATCACCTAGGTTGATTCCATAATTTGGCTATTGTGAATTGTGCTGTTATAAACATGGATGTGAATGTATTGCTAAAATATTCTGATTAGTGCCTTTGGAAGATACCTAGGAGTGGTATAGCTGGATCATATAGTGGATCCTTACCAGATTTCTGAGGAATCTAGACACCGATCTTCATAGCGGCTATACAAATTTGCAATCACACCAACAGTGTATAAGATTTCCTATTTCCCCACATCCTCACCAATATTCATTGTTGTTTAGCTTCTTGATCATTGCCATTCAAAGTGGGGTTAGATGGAATCTCAGTGAGGTTTGATTTGCATCTCCCTGATTGCTAGTGAACTTTTTTTTCATGTACTTATTGACCATTTGTATTACTTTTTTTGTGAAGTATCTATTTAGTCCAATTACCCATTTCCTGATTAGTTTATTTGTTTTTTTAGTGTTAAGTCCCTTAAGTACCTTGGATATTCTATATATTAGTCCTCCACCAGAGGGATATCTGGAAAAGATCTTCTGCCATTCTGTAGGCTCTTTCTTTAGACTCCTGATGGTTTCCTTCATTTTATTTTATTTTTTATTTGTGCATGTAATCATACATCTTTGTTAGGTACAAGCTAGTAAAAGTATACATGCACACATCTCTCATTTAAAACTTCCCCAATTTCTGCACCACTCTCTCCCACTCCCTCCTTCTCAAGTTCAGTTTAGTGAGACTTTGATATGTTTGTGAAAATACATCATGTACATTGGGTGTTTCCCTCCCCCACCCCCATCACCTTCAGTTCTTTGCTCATCTAAGGTCTCTCCTTCATCTAGAGTCCCTCTATGTCCCACTTTCTCCCTAGCTTCCACATATTAGGGAGAGCATATGATTTTTTACTTTTTGTTACAGACTACTCTCACGTAGCATACTGTTTTACACTTTCATCAATTTCCCTGCAAATGACATGATTTTGTTCTTCTTTATGGCTGAGTAAAATTCCATTGTGTACATATCCCATAGTTTTGTAATCCATTCATCTGCTGATGGACATCTTGGCTGGTTCCATAGTTTGGCAATTGTGAATTGTGCAGCTATAAACATAGATATACATGCTTCCGTCTGATAGTTTGGTTTCCAATCTTTTGGGTAGATACCCAGAAGTGGTACTGCTGGATCATATGGTAGGTTCATTCCCATTTGTCTGAGGATCTTCCATACTGTTTTCCAAAGTGGTTGCACTAATCTGCAATCCCACCAACAATGTATTAGGGTTCACACTTCTCCATACCCTCGCTAGCAGTTGTTGTTGTTCGTGTTTTTTATGATTGCCATTCTGATTGGAGTTAGGTGAAATCTCAAGGTAGTTTTGATTTGCATCTCTCTGATTGCTAATGATATGGAACATTTCTTCATACATTTATTGGCCATTTGTATTTCTTCTTTTGTGAAGTGTCTATTTAGATCCTTTGCCCATTTTTTGATTGGGTTATTTGTTTTCTTAGCTGTTATTTTCTTGAGCTATCTGTATAGTCTAGATATTAGACCTCTATTAGAAGAGTAGCTGGCAAAAATTTTCTCCCCCTCTGTGGGCTCTCTGTTGAGGTTCATGATAGTTTCCTTTGCTGCACAGAAGCTCTTCAGTTTAATGCAATCCCATGTATTGATCTCCTTTGAGTTGCTTGTGCTTTGGGGGGTCTTGTTGAGAAAGTTTTTACCTGTGCCTATGTGTTCAAGTGTTGGTCCTTAGCCTTCTTCAAGTAGCTGCAAGGTCTCTGGCCTGACTTCCAGGTCTTTGATCCACCTTGAGTTGACTCTTGTGCAGGGTGAGAAAGTGGGGTTTATTTCCATTTTCTTTCATATGGTTAACCAGTTTTGCCAACACCACTTGTTGAAGAGGATATCTTTCTTCCAGTGTACATTTTTGGCTCCTTTGTCAAAAATCAATTGACTGTAAGTATGTGGGTTTGTTTCAGAATCTTCTATTCTACTCCATTGATCTATGTGTCTGTTTTTGTGCCAATAACATGCTGTTTTTATTACTGTGACTTTTTAGTAGAGTTTGAAGTCGGGTATTGTGATGCCTCCTGCATAGTTTTTGTTGCTAAGATTTACGTTGGCTATTCTGGGCTTTTTTTGTTCCAAATGAATTTAAGGACTAATTTTTGCATCTCTGTGAGGAGTGACTTTGGTAACTTAATGGATATTGGATTGAATCTGTAGATCAGTTTTGGGAGGATGGCCATTTTGATGATATTTATTCTGCCTATCCAAGAGTATGGAAGATCTTTCCATCTTCTGAGGTCTTCTTCAATTTATTTTTTCAACTTTTTATAGTTTTCCTCATGGAGATCTTTTACTTCCCTGGTTAGGTTTATTCCTAAGTATTTTATTTTTCAGTGGTCTATTGTGAGTGGAACTGTTTTCTGGATTTCTTTTTTTTTTTTTTAATTTTTTAGCATGGAATTTTATACATTTCTTGGGTACAACAGGGTTAATTACACATTTTTGTTGGGTACAAACTAGTACAGGTAAAGACATCCATGCACATATTTCTCATTAACCCTTCCCCAATTCCCACCCACCCTCCCCCTATCTCCTGGTCAGTTTAGTGATTGACTTTGATGTGA
>PVLC010022386.1:0-26810 GCA_004027655.1 Graphiurus murinus
CAAGAGATGAAAGGTTGAATGCTGAGTGGAAGTAATTTTACTCTCAGGCAGGAAATATCCAGCAGACTCTTGAGATTCTAGAGAAGGAGGTGTAGGGAAAAGGAAAAGGAATTCTTCTCGTAAAGCCCAAGAACCACAGCTCTCTCTGTCTTATTTACGAAAGCCAAGCCTCACACAGATGTCAGGATAGCTGCAGTGGTGGCGGCAGTGCACAGTACGTACTTTCTTTGGGATCATGGCTTTCAGTTGCTCTGCTCCTTACCTGGAACTGTCTGATATGGGATTATGGCTCCCAGTTGTCGTTTTATCAGAAGTCAGATCTGCCCTGTTGACATGAGGCAAGATGCATTCAGGGCTCATTAATAGGATAATAATATAATTTATCAACCCAACTAGGACACCATTTCAAGTAAAAGAGTGCATCGCTAATAATTACAACAGTACAACACAGCAGCTGTAGCTGAGACTCCTCCAAAGGAGAATGGTCACCTCCCTAGAGCAGAAGCAAAGGGGACTCAACATATATGGCATGTCTGAGTGACTTTCTGCCCCCTATTTTCATGTGCTTTCTCTCAGTTTGATCCTCATAGTAATTTTATGAAATAGATATTACCCATTTTTTTTTAATTTGGGGGAGGTTACCGGGGATTGAACTCAGGAGTATTCTAACTTCGAGTAATACCCCCAGCCCACTTCTTTATTTCTTATTTTGAAACAGAGTTTTGCTGAGCTACTGAGAGTCCCGCTAAGTTGCTGAGGAGTGGCCTTGAATCTGCTCGGCTTTAAATCCTGTCTCAGTTTCCCAAGTATTGGGATTATAGGTATGTGCCACCATGCCTGAGTTATTCTATTTTGCATATAAGGACCCAAGGCTCAGATAAGTAAGTATATTTTAAAGGTATGAAAAGATAAGAGAGGGGAATCCATAGTCTGAACTCTGGTCAGTCTAACTGTAATACTTCTCATCACAGCTGTTATACTATGTCTAAAAATGGTGACATCTGTCTTAGGATGCCCTCACTGACCTTTAGCTAAAGACCAGGTTTTCATTAACAGGTGGGACCTGATTGTTTATAGCTCTGCTCTTATACTGTGTTGAAACTGAACCACCAATTCAACTGGATTTGACACTCAGTATGGACCTGTTGCTGTGAAATAGGTGTTGGTTACTGTGAAAGATATCCCAGAACATGAGAAAAACAAGAAGACCAATGAGGACAGAATCTCATCATAAGTTCTGGAACAGAGGGACTCCCAAAGTTTTAGGAAGTCACCACGAGGAGAATTGCATCTAATGAGGCATGAAGAAAGGCTTCCCCAAAGAAGTGAGCAACCCAAGAATGAAAGATACATAAGAATCTGCTAGGTAAAGAGTCAGGAATAAAACATGGGACTATCATGTGCAAAGAAACAGAGTTGTAAAAGACTCGTTACAGAAACAGAAAACAACAACAAAAACCACAACAACAAAAGAAAAAAAATGACTCTGCTCAGCTGGAGGGAAGGGAACAGAAACCACACAGTCTGGCTCAGCCTGATCTCTTCCCTCCCACCCACCTTCCCAGAGCATGTTGCTCATGACTGAGATGTCCCAGCCCTGGTGCCCGAACCAAAGGAAACAGGTCAGCAGCAGGGTATGACACAAGCAGGCAACAACGATCTTCCTGGAAATATGTTATCTTCCAGGTTTCTCTTTTTCAAAAAATCTTCATTCATCTGAGGTTACTAAATTTGCAGCATATGACTGAAGTCTCCCAGGAGCAGCTTGCCACTGTGTGGAGAAAGAAAAGGCCTGAAGCCGAGATGACGAAGAGAATGAGGAAGAAACAGAAAAAAGCAGAGGTAGAAAGAGCACAGAGCACGCAAAGGACACAACTTGAAGCATTGGCCCCAGGCAGCCCTTGAAAACCCTGTCCACGAGGAGTGAGCACAGTTGCAGTGACTGCTGACTATCCCGTGGGGTGTGTGTGTGTGTGTGTGTGTGTGTGTGTGTGTGTGTGTGTGTGTGTGTTTTCTGGTACTGGGCATTGAACACAGGTGTGTTCTACCTCTGAGTTACACTCCAAGCTCCATTTTATTTTTGATTTTGTAACATGGTCTCAGTTAAGTTGCCCAGGTTGGTCATGAACTTGCCTGTCTCTGTCTCCTGAACACGAGGATTACAGGCATTACCACACCTGGCTCCGTATTTCCTGCTCTGTCCATCCTAACAGTGTTGATTGTTGTTATCTTGCTTCTACTTTGCCATTGCATTCCATGCATGTTGAGAGGTGCAGAGGTGACTTGGCCTCATAGTGTTCTGTTCACTAGATAATAAGGACATCCAAATGTGGTGGGAGGTTGTGATATGATCAGAAAAAAAAATTACATATATTTGTATGCCAGATCCTGACACAGGGCTCCTAAAACCCTTGTAGATAGAGCAATAATAGAATCTTTTGTTCTGATACTTGGTCTTTGACCCCAGTTCCTGACACAATTCCTTTGTTATTTCCTGAGTGATCTGACACACAGTTCCCAAATGCCTTGGAATTTCCAGGGTGCTGGGAGCATGTTTTGTTATAATAATGCTGCTCTTGGGGGGTTCCTAGACAACCTCAGGCTAGGGCTGATAGCCGCGCGGGAACCAACAATGGAATTAGAGGATGGTGATTTTCAGCCCCACACCCTAGTCTCCAGGGGGGAGAAGGGATCAAGGTTGAGTAGATCAGCAATGGCCAATGATGTAATTAATTATGCATACATAATGGGGCCTCCATAAACACTCAAAGGAACCAGGTTCAAGGAGCTTCCTGGTTGCTGACTAGTGCAGATGCCTGGATGGTCGTGTGCCCAGAGAAGGTGTAGAGCTTTGTACCCATCCCAAAGCCTTGCCCTGGGCATGTCTTCCATCTGGCTGTTCATCTGTATCCTTTGTAATAGTCTTTATAAGAGATGGGAAGCATAAGTAAAGTGCTATCCTGAGTTCTGTGAGCTACTCTAGCTTCACTGAACCTGAGGAGAGAATCACAAGAACCCTAATATAGAGTTGGCAGGTCAGAAGCACAGCTCACAACCTGGAGCTTGCCAATGTATGTAAAGTGGGCAGCGGTCTTGTGGGTTTCATGTTGGTTAAGATTTGGGGGTTATCTCTCATGAGAAGGGGATAAGTATATTCTATGTAAAAGGATAAGGGGATTTTAGTAGTCAAATGATGTGCTGAGTCCAGGTGCAAGATGCTAGTTAAAAGGTTACCAGAGTGTGGTGGTGCATGCCTATAATCCTAGTATTTGGGGAAGATGAGACAGGAGGCTTGCAGGTTCAAGGCCAGCCAGCATTAGCAACTTAGTAAGACCCTGTTTCAAAATAAAAAGTTGAAAATGGGTCTGAGGGTGTAGCTGAGAGGTAAAATGCTGGGTTTAATCCCTGGTAGCATACCCACACATACAAATTATCATATTTGATTATAGGATGATGCTAAATGGAATTTATATACTAAAATGTTAGAACAGAAAGATAAGTTCCTTGGTCCCTAAACACCCTGGAATCAACACATCACGCCTTAATGTTACATACAATAAACTTTCACCTTGCTTAATCCATTGTTTCCTCCAGTCTTTGCTTTAGTAACTAAGTATAATTCCTAACAATACACTGTAAAAATGTAGAAAATCTCCAAATTTCTTGATAGTTGAGATCTCTCCCAACACTTAGAATGCTGCCTTCTGGCTGATTGTACCAGTTGTTTCCGACTCAACATTTTCAAAATGAAATTCATCATCACCACTTGGCCCACACTTGGCCCCAATGAGTCTGTTCTTCCACTTGAGAGGGTGAGAAGACAGGGAACAGAAGCTCAGAGAGAGCGTGAGGAAGGGCCCCAGGAAGAGGGACATGCCACTTGGGAAGGAGGGAGGAAGGACTCCCAGCCACACACCAGGGCCTTTCCTGGACTAAACCTATCACTAACCATGAGGAGGCACTGGGGTACCCACCAGGAGCTAGAAGGCTGATAGAAAGCTGTGTCCAGGTGGTTTTCGTGAGAATGAGCAAGGCACGGGCCAATTGTTACTGTCGAAAAGGCCCCATCATATTTTATGGAGAAACAACCCTGGCAGAAATAGTGGGGAAAGTCTATCAATCATGGGACCCAGGAGGCAGCCAGGAAATGGCCGTTCTGCATGCATTAGAAGGTGGGTGCAGAAGGAGGCTGGTGTTGCCCCCTGAGGCAGTTGTGAACATGGTGAGAGCTTTGCTTTCTTCGCCCACAAGTGCTTTCTGTCTGTGAGCCCATAGGACCTCACAATAATGTGAGAGGAAGGGATTAATATTGCTCCTATATTTCAAGTGAAGACCCTGAGGCACAGAGGGGTAGAGTCCCAGTTAAAGATAACAACCTTCCTACAGGGCCTCAGCACGGAACTTTCCATGTGGGCTGTGTGAACTGAAGTACCTGAAGGGCAGTAGGTGACACAGAAGTCATGGAGACCATGAGTGTCCATCTATCCATGAATCCACTCTCCCATGCATTCATGCATCCTTCATTTGTTCAGTCTCAAGCATGAACTCAGTCTCCCCTAAGAGTCGAGCCCAGCGACCTTGGCTGTGTGGGTGAGCCTGGGGCCCAGGGCTGGTGCACAGAGGGAGAACAAGGCTCGATGGGGAATGAGAGAAGAGGTGAGCAAGGGAGAGAGTGGGCAGAGTCTAGTTCAGTGTGGATGCATTCCTAGCTTGCTTTTCTTTACATTCAGATTCCACTTGATTGAATTTCAGAACCCTAGAGTTTATGTTTAAAATGCCTCTAAAATCAGCAAGCACAGCCCTGCAGTTCCATGTTATTAACAGCATCTGCCCTGCTGGGGCTCTCGCCCTGCCGGGACAGAGCAGAGTTACAGGGCCTGGCTCTAGCCTGTCGGGAGAGGCCCAAGCGGCCTTAGAGAAGACTCCTCTGGGTCTCCATTTAGCCCAAGTAAAGTCAGTAAGAAAGCGAAGCTGCTCTTTGTGGGATTTTGGGAGGGATGAGGGGAGCACAAGAGCCCACACGTGTGTCATTGTCGAGTGCTGTTTGTACATGGGTACCATGCCTACAGGCCTGCCAGCCTCTAACCCAATGGCCACCACGACTCCTTTCCCGGTTGGCTTTCCATGTATCTTCAGTGCTTTTCATTAGGTCCTGACATTTTTTCTTTGAGACAGGCATCTATTTGTATTTCATTCTAAAAGTGTCATTTTAGAGAGGCTTTAGGCTTGCCAGAGCCCCTCAGAGGAAGTCAGGGGAGAAGCTAAAACTGAGAATCAGGACCCTAGGCAGGGACCCTTTCCCTTCCTTCCTTCCTTCCTTCCTTCCTTCCTTCCTTCCTTCCTTCCTTTTCTCCTTCCTTCTTTCCACATTCATTGCACACTATTTGCATACCAGCTATGCAGCCATGGGCAGAACCGGGTGCCTGCTGGCAGAGGGGTGTGTGTAGCCTGGGGCTGGGGGGAGTGAGTCCACAGGTACTTACTCCTGGACAATGACAGTGGCAGGAGGGACAGCCAGTCAGCTGTGGGGACGCAGGACGGGGAAGGTCCCTCTACCCCTGCTTGCCTGGGGACTCCAGCAATCACTCTGCTGGACATGCCTCACAGTGGGAGCGCTGAGCGTTGGTACCCAGCCTAGCCCTGAGGCTGACCCGAGAACAGTCCATCCAGCACGTCTCACTCTGTGCCTCCCGATGATACCGGCTTCCCCATTGCCTCCAGTGTCCTCAGATCTCCAGGTTGAGTCCCATCTCCTTTCCCTCCGGAGTTACTGCCAGCAGGACTTAGAACTCAGAAGACCTCCCCACAATTTGGCTCTAGGGGGATTTGGGAAATCCGTGTTAGAGAAAATGCACATCTGCTTCCCTTGTAGTCTTAGTTATTGGAAAGGGCAGCTTGGATTTTTGGGAGAATGTTGTTCCCTTCCCTCCAGGTCATTCTGAGTTTTCTTTATATTCCCACTTGTAACTCTGAGGTTATTTTTCCCAGCTCAAATATTCCCAGTAGCATCAAAGTCGTGGAAAACGGTTTTGGATTATGCTTATGCTATGGTAAATGTCAGGAGCTGAAGGCGTTGTGTGTGCATGTGCATGCTGACAGTACTGGAGATTGAACCCAGGGGCATTCCATCTCTGAGCTACGCTCCCAGCCCTTTTTTTTTTAAGGGGTCTCACTAAGCTGCAGAGGGCCTTGCTAAGTTGTTGAAGTTAGCCACGAATCTGTGATCCTTCTGTCTCAGCCTCCCAGGTACTGGGATTACAGGTACATGGAAAGTGTTTTCTTAACCGTTGATCTCAGAGTTCTCAAGAAGGGAACTGCCTTTGTTTTGGGAGATTGCCTTGAAAAGAACACAAAACTTGCAGAACAATACGATGCATTTGTGAAATTTACACATGATCAAATTATATGACGATATGGAGAACAGCCTGCTAGTTATGTTTCATGAATCACATTTTCTGCATTTGTGGGCTGCCTTGTTCCTTGTTGAGTTGTTGCAGGAGGTTCCAACTATGACATGCAGCAATGCCAATCCCCCTTGTGAACACAGGTTTTTTCAAGCTTTCGTCAGTGGCAACCACTCTTAGGCAGCAGCAACTGGTTTTGGAAACTTCCCTGATGTCAGTATCACCTGGATGTGGACCTTTGCTACCTGTATTAATACCAGTGGCCTCATTTTGCTGTATCATTACAACTTGGCTTCTTATATTAATATGTTTGAAAAGGATTAAAACTGGCATTCTAGAACATGCCCTTCACTGGTTGTATAAATAAAACTGTAGAATGATACTTCAGATGAAGTTAGTGTGATTTTAATTGTGCACTACAACCAAGCTGTAACCATTTATTAATAATTTAGAATGTAATCCCAGGACAATATTAAGCAAATAGTCTACAGTGCTTCCTGTGAAATAGTGAAAGAGGAAGGAATTTCTGTATTCCAGGACTTCTTGGGGTTTCTGAATGGGTTTATATGATTTTCTTTTTTTGGTAGTTTTATTTATTCTATCAGTCTTTTTAACAAATGTTTATTGCTGCATTCCCCCCCCTCCCAGTGTATCATTGTTTTATTGCCCTTGTAGTACTGGAATTTAGTTGGAAGAATAAAACATTTACTTCTAAAAAAATAAAAGTAAAAGCATCTTGCAGAGGTGAGACTGACAGGACCCTCAGCTCCAAAGCTACGGACGGGCTGAAGGCCTATCAAGAGAGAGAGGTATAAAATCCAGGGATGGAGACTGAAGGGAGAGAAAGAAGTAGAAAGAATTGTGATTAAGAGAGATCTAGAGCAAGCCCAGGTCACCCAAACCCTGAACCAGAGGTAGTTTCTTCTGTGCCAGCAAATTGTGAGAACAGAGATGCCTGGGGTTCAACTTGAAAGTGCTTCATTGCTATGATATTAACCTGAGTGTCTCCCCTTAGAACCTCATTCATGCTCGTGGACATTTCGTGGGAGTACAATAGTGTTTTAAGACCTCGAGGAAGGGGCTGAGTTCCTTGTCTATATCCACGTCAGAAGGCAGAAGTGCTGGTGAGAGGATATGCTCCCCTGGGGACTCCTGGAAATTTTTGGAACAACTTTGAATTTCTGCAGAAGAGAACTGTAGTCTGAAGAGGCCCAGATTGATGTCTGATTTAAATAAATGCTGAGCAGTTGCACAGAGTGACCGTGGGTGCAGGGACAAGGATCTAACTTGACTTACCCCTGCGCAGGAGCAATGTAATGCTCCAGGCTCCCAGAAAGCTCTCTTACACTCGGCCTCAGGGACAGAGAAGATGCTGCCTACTTCACGGATGCAAAAGGCATGCCCTCTTTTCATACCCTTTCAGGCCTGAACTCTCCAATGAAAGGAGCAAACCTCAAAGGCTCACGAGCAGGAGGAACCAAACAGCTTGCTGGGATATAGAAAGCATAACACCTGGCAGGTGTGTGGAGGGACTGATTTGTCTGAAGTTCTGAAAAGTGCTTTGTGCTGATTATAGTTTGGAAAACAAAACAAAACATGGTGTCACTTGCTTCTGTGGCTTCCTAAGGCCCATTCTGGAGCAGGGTTCACCTGAAACAAACATGTGAACCATGGGTTCCAGGAGCTGTTCCATGCTCTGCAATGAGAGGCTGGCAAGAGCCCCAAACACTCCTGCCACTAAGACCATACTCCTGAGGTCTACTGTTCCCCCACAGGCCCTACATTCTGCTCATCTTCTTTTCTGGGCTAGGCTGCTCTCCTGTCCCTTGACACTAGGGTGAGATTCTCAGAAGGAACTATGCCTCCCTCCATGCTTTCTCTCAAGATTTACCTGAAGAGCCGAACACTGTCCTCAGCCAGCCAAGGAAGTTTGCTCCTGCAGAGTCCAAAGCCCAGAATCTTGGGAACAGATGCAGGTCCCTGCTCTGTGCTCTGGGCCATGCATTTCTCTCTTGGATATATTTGTCTCCTACCAGTTTTCTTTGGTGGAGAAGGTACTTTGAACTCTGAGGGGTAGAGAAGTAATTCTCTGGTTATCCAGGCTCTCAATGGCTTCCCATTCTTACCCCCTCCCAGCACATACCCCCCCCCCCCCCCCCCCCCCCCCCCCCCCCCCCCCCCCCCCCCCCCCCCCCCCCCCCGTCGTCTCTCCCTCCTCCGCAGACCCCAGGCAGGTCTTCCTAGCTTGGCTGTTCTGCATAATAGGAGGTGGGGATGAGGGACACAGAGGGATCCAGTCCTTTATGTCCTATGTCATAGAGGCCATGCCAACACTTGAAAGGTATCTCTTCCAGAACCCTGCACTGCACTGGCTGATAAAATACACGTGTTTCTGAGGGTTCCCATTGCCACTTTGAGCTTCAGCTCAATCATCTAAACCCCTCTCTTTGCATGAGCTCCTGAGTACTCTGGTTTCCAGGTGAGAGCCAGCAGCTCCTAACAGCCTTTACCAGGGGAGCGAGTAGGCTGTCCAAAGAGACTGTGCCAGGAGTTGTGGGACCCACTGACACTTAGGGACAAGATTTGGGTGCACACAGAGCCGAGGTCTCATGGGGGAAAATAAGCCTCTGTGGGGCAGATTAGCCCCACCCAGCTGCAGAGGTGAGGTGGCTGGTGTGGCTGGGCCAGCCTTCCTGCTCACCTGCCCAACGAATGCATCTGGCCTTTTTGCAGGAGGCTGCCTGGCACCTCCCTCCAACCACTGTGACACCCATGTTTTGCAAGTCATCTGTTGCTTAGAAGAGAAGCCAGGGAGGGTCTGGATTATAAAGAACAGAGACAGGTAGAAATGTGCATTTGGCAGGGAGGGGTGTGCCAGCAGGAGGTCAGTAGAAGGCTGCCCAGAGAAGACAGTTTCCAGATTTGGGACTCTTGGTACACACCATTGGGCTGACCATGACTGAGAGAGCTGATAATGCGATTTTTTCCGGTCAGGGCTGAGACTCAGACCTCCTCAGCACTACTGATGTAGTCAGGCTGCCTGGCAGAGGGTGTCACCCAGACTGCAGAAAACAGCAGCACGACCTGCGCTGTGGAGGGGGTGGGAGCCTGGGCCGCGTAGAGGTGCCCAGAGAGTTGAAACTAGGTTTGCAGCCTCGAGATGGTCCAGCCCCGGGGCGCTCCGGTGGTGCAGGTGGAATCCCCTTTTGGCTGCGCAGGCGCCACTGAGCCCTGGAAGCCCGGGTTCAGACCGAAGTTTACAGTGGTGGAGCGCGGGTTCCATCTGGTGGCCATTTATGGCGTTACCAATGTGACCAGCGCCTAGAGAACCCCAGAAAGCAGTAAATGCAGTGGCGTTTAGGATCACCACCATCTCGGTGACTGTAACGATGTTATGCAATATCTACGCTACATTTCTTTTCAGCCACCCTGCCCACTCCTGGATTTTCTCAGGTTGGCTCCTTGGTCGTCACTCGCCTATTAATCAAATTAAGGATATGTATGTATATGTATAGATCATGGTGTAATGACTTCACAGTGGTTTGCAATAAAGCTCAATGTTTTCCCCCATATAGTTAGCACATGTGTTGGAAGATTAGTTTTCCATCTATTCAATTACCATGACACCTGTGCACATATTCATTAACTGAATATGTGTGAGTTGATTTCTGAACTCAGTGTGATGCTTCCCTGATATATTTATCTATTTTTACATCAGTACTAAAGTGTCATGCTTTTGGTAGTTTTATCATGTCTCAAAATTAGGTGGCATAAATCCCTTAGCTTTATTCCTTTACAAAGTAATTTTGGCTATTTTAAACTGTTCCACTTCCATATACATCTAGTAGGCTTGCAAGATTCACTTATCAATTCTACTTGTTTTTTATATAGACGATCATGGTGTCTGCCATTAAAGGGAATACAACTTCCTGCTTTCTAGTTTGAATGGCATTTGTTCATCATGCCTTACTACAGCAGATAGAACCTGTAGTACAATGTAAGAAGTGGCAAGAGCAAATATTCTTGCCTTTTTGCTGAGCTTAAAGGAAAAGTATTTTGTCTTTCACAATTAAGTGTGGCATTGACAGAGTTTTTGTAGACACCCTGTATTAGAAAATTCTTTTCCATTCTTCATCTGAGGAAACTACCTTCTGTTCCTGGTTTTAAGTTACGAGAAATGGATGCTGGATTTGTCAAACCCTTGTCTCGGCTCTATTGTGATGATCATAAGGTTATTCTTTTTTAGTTTGATAATTTGATGAATTGCCTTGATTTTCTGATTTACTAAGATAAACCCTACTTGGTCATGATGTGTTATTCTTTTTATTGTTGAGTTCAATTTGATAACAAATTAGTGTTATAAGTTATTTTGTCTGTACATAATACATTGTAGTTTCATTTTCATTCAGGTCAATTATTTTTTTCTTTTGGTGGTGGTACTGGTGATTGAATACTGGTGCGTTTCTGCTTCTGAGTTACACTCTCAGCCCTTTCTATCATTTTTTGTTTTTCAAACAGGGTCTCACTAGTTTGCTGAGTCTTGCTATCTTTCTGAGGCTGTCCTCAAACCCTGGATCCTCCTGTCTGAGTCTCCCATGTACTGGGATTATGGGTGTGTGCCTCTATATCCGGTTTGTACTTTCTAATATATTTCTAAGCATATTGCTTGGTTCCAAATATTGGAGAATTTTCCAGATATCTTTCTACTACTGATTTCCAATTTTATTTTCCTTTTCTCTCTCTCACATGAGAACCCAAGATGTATGGTTTGTACCCCTTTATCGTGGCTTGTGGGTCAGTATAGTGTCTCTAGTGGAAATGCTCGTAATGCATATGAAAAGAATGTGTATCGTGTTGTTGGGTGAAGTGCTCTATAAATGTCGATTAAATCAAGATGGTTGATACTGTTTCAAGTCTTCTGTCTACTTACTGATTTTCTGTCTACATGTTTTATTGATTATTGAAGGCATTAAAGTCTCCATCTTTCCAGTCTGGTTATTTCTCCATGCAGTTCTATCAATCTTTTTCTCACATATTTAGAAATTCTATGATTACACATATAAACCATTAGGATTATATTTTTCCTCATTGAATTGGCTTCTTTATTATTTATTATTATAAATGATGTCTTGACCCTTAATCTTGGTAACATTCTCAACTCTGAAGTCTCTGTTTACTATTACTATAGCCTATCCAGTTTTTTCATTTTATTAGTGTTAGCATGTTTATATCTTCACTAAAAACTTTAAGCCTACTTATGTCATTATACTTAGTGGGTTTTGACTAACTTGCATATAGTTGGGCCTTGTATTTCTTACTCAGTCTGACAACCTGCCTTGTAGTTGTATGATTAGATCATTTACAGTGTGACTATCGATATGATTAAGCTTAAGTCTATCATCTTTTCTTTTCAGTTTGTTGTTTCTTCCTCTCTCCTCCCTTTCTTCTTTTTTATGCCCCTTTTCCTTTTTTGATAATATAAAACTTTTAAATGATTCCTTTCTATGCCCTTTGTTGGCTTATTAGCTGTAACTTATGTGGAGAAGTACTATTGGGTTTATATTATACATCTCTAACCAAGTACTGTTGGGTTTACATTATACATCTTCAACCTTTTGCCATTTTCTTAAAAGTTTCTTACTTCATAATAGCCTTACAATCATATAATTCCATTTTCCCCTTCCTGACCTTGGTGTGATAGTTATTTTGATGTTATAGACCCCACAATAAACTATTATCATTTTAGCTTTAAACAGTTACCTTTTAAAGAGATTTTAAAATAAAAATATTTTATATCTATGCATGTATTTATCATATTTCCATTTGTTATCATTTTTACATCTGATTCACTTTTTAAATCTCTTGTTGAGGTCTTCTACTGATATATTTTTTAAGACTTTGGACATCCAAAGTCCTTACTTTGCCTTTGTTGTTTGACAGATATTTTCACTGCCTGTATAATTCTATAAAGCTGACAGGCTTGTGAGTTTTTCCCCTCTGCTGTGTTAAAGATGTTGTTCCTCTGTCTTCTGACTTCAATTGTTTTAAATGAGAAGGGTCTTGACATTTTTATTTGAGTTACTCTGTATGGAATATGCCTCCCCCCCCCCCAAAGCTATTTTCTTTTTATTACTCATTTAAAGCAATTCAATTAAAATGCACCTTGATGTCATTTTCTTCATGTTTCATGTCCTTAGGTTTGTTGAGTTTCTTGGATCTCTAGGTTTAGATTTTATCATTTTTGAAAAAGAAAATGTTGGCCATGTCTTCAGGTATTTTTCTGTACTCCAAATCCCACTTCTACTTTACCTCTTGAGGATTCATTATATTTATCAGGTTGCCTTAAGTAGATCCACAGTTTACTATACCTCTTCCCATTCTATAATCTTTTTTCCTGTCAAATTTGCTATTAATCCTCTTAGTGTTTGTTTTGGTTGTGCTGGGGACTGAACCCAGGGCTTTGAATATGCTAGGCAAATGCTCTACCACTGAGCTTCATCTCAGCGTTAGTGTAATTTTTTGTAAAACATACACTGTACTTTCCATCTCTTACAAGTTGTTTTCTGAACCTCTTTATATGTTCTGTGTCTCCTCTTAACATGCTTAATCTGGCCTCCAATTTCTCAACCTCTACCTTCTTGACCATATAGCACCTGGTTATAATATTCTTTTGCATTAATTCTACTATTTATGTCAATGATGGGTTTATTTCTATTTATTTTCTGGGGGTTTTTAATACCTGACAATTTTTATTGGATATCAAACATTTTTAATTTAACCTTGCTGCACATTGAATACATTTGTGTTTCTTTAAATATTTTTGCAATTTTAAGAGAGTTAACTGGAAACTAAAACTTTTGAAGCTAACTTTTAAGCTTCAACAGGTGACATCAGGACAGGCTTTCATTTGGTATTAATTTTGTTCCCTTACTAAGGCAATTAATACTTCTCTGACCACTCTATACAGTACCCTTTGAATTACGAAGTTCCCCTACCCTCACTAGTACACTATTCACTGCCTTATTTGATTCAGTGATGGCTGGCTCTGCCTCATGCAGTGGCTCTTCCTCCAGCCTCGGCACTTTCCCTATGCAGGCACTAAGCATACAGCTTAGGTATGGAGGGCACCCTCTTCCAATCATAAGCCTTCTCTCTGCTCAACTCTCTCCTATTTTGTATTTACCCACCGTGGTCTGCCTAGATTCACCACTGTTTTCTCAATTCCGGGGAACCTCTGTGTTCTGCCCTCCCTCCCTCTCATAGAGCTGTCATCTGGAACGCTAATCCAGGCATCAGCCAGGGCAGTCACAAGATTCAACTCATTTGTGCTTTTCTTTTAGGCACCACTGCCTTTGTGCTGCTTAATGACTGGTGATGTCTGAGAACTCTTGTGTTTTATGTATAGTCAAGTTTTCAAATGGTTTCAGTTGAGGAGGTAAGTCTACTTCTTATTCTGTCTAGGCTAGGCTGGAAATAAACATCAAAACCACTTTTGGAGGCAAAGTCTTTATTTCAATGATACACAATTACTTTTAAAAGAAGAGAGTACAAGAAGCCATTTTTCAGCTTAAGCTTTCAACTCCTAGAGATCTGAGTTCAAATTCCAGGATAGTTACCTTGAGCAAATCATCAGCTACTCTGACTCCTAGTTCTCTGAGTGATAAAACAGAACTAATAATATGTACTTCATAAGTCATGAGAATTGAATGTAATATAACCTATTATTTATCAAGGCTCACGTCCTCCCTTTCTCCTTAGAAATGAATACTGGAAGAAGCTATTCCTTAGAGCCTAGTCTATCTTTTTTTTTTTTTTTTTTGGTACTGGGGATTGAACCCAGGGGCATTCTACCTCCCAGCTACATCCCCAGCCCTATTTTTCATTCTTTAGTTTGAAACAGGGTCTCACTAAGTTGCGGAGAACCTCATTAAGTAGATGAGGCTGGCCGTTAACCTGGATCCTCAAGCCTCAGCCTCCCAAGCCCAGCCTATCTTGATAAGTGATCCAAATCCTTACCCACTCTGTAATATCTGTTACAGAAAAAAAAAATTATCATAATATGCTATTGAAAAGCCAGACACAAAATGTTAATTCTGGGCAAACTGCCTGTGGTTTTTACTCTGTGGAACTGAGTGGGAAGAGCCGTGTGTCCTGCCCTGTCTACTTCTGGTTTGGATCTGGCAGTTTTTAAGTGGAGAACAATCCAGAATTCCAGCTCTGTCAGGAAAAAATAAACAAATGAAACAGATGACAAATCATTTGTCTAAGACCTGAAGCCAAACTGGCTCCAACAACTGCTGGGATTGTAGTAGGAGCCAACTTCCTAGAGTATTTACAAAATCATTTGTAAGGATAATATTTTCCAGACTTTCATAGGGATAGCTAAGAGTAGATTTTTGGTTTGCAAACTCCATAAAGTTAGCAGGCATTCAACAGGCAGCAGCTCAGAATACTGCCTCCCATCTTAACTTCACTCCCCATGTAAAGGGCTTACACAGGCATGGAGATGGAGCATAAGCTTGGGTCTTGGCTCTTAAAATACATACCACAATTTGAACAACAAGTGAGTATACAGTTTATCAGAACCAAATGAAATGTGATTTATAGGAGATGTGAGCAAACTGCTGCAGTAAGACCAAGAGAAAAGATCAGCCAAGGGCTCCCTGGGTAAAGAGGGTGGGCATGGTTACAACTTTTTCTCTGACTACATCCACCCCGTCTGGTAAACAGGTCCAGATTGAGTATGCTTTGCTACTATAGCCAGAAAAGCCCCTTCCGTGGGAAATAAAGCTGCAAAAGGTGTGGTATTAGCAACTGAGAAGATCAGAAAACTATTCTGTATAATGAGCAATGCGTTCACAAAGTGGAACCAATCACCAAGCAGAAAGGTTTGGTGTATGGTGGCATAGACCCAGAACAGAGTGCTACTCATTCAGCAGTGGTACTGTTTGCTAAGAACCTATTCCCGCAGCTCAACTGGTGCAGAAAGCAGCTTCTGAGAGGCAAGAAGACATCCAGTCAGCTGGTACTAGTCCATTTGGAGTTTCTTTGCTTTTTTGTGAATATATGACCATGTTTATTTCTCATATCTCTCTAGAGTTTACTTTGCCTGAAAAGCTACTGCAAAGGGCAAGAACTATGAAAATCAGAACTTTCCTTGAGAAAAAAATTTAACAAGAATGTGGAACTTAAGATGCCTTTATACAGTTACTGCATCTTAAAGTTAAGACTTAAAGGACAAGTAACAAGACATCATAGAAACTGTAATCTGCAATGAAGCTGGATTTAGACAATTGATTTCACCTGAAATTAAGAGTTACTTGGATGTTACCACATAATAATGAAGTGACTGAAAAATCCAGAATTTTAGACAGTCTATCTTTTTCAATATGCTAAAAGCATGTTTTATTTTGTAGACTTTCTGCAGATTTATTTCTTCATGGCTTGATGGATTGTTATGTTTTATATGACACTCACAAATCATAATAAACTGTTAAGATTTTTGAAAAGATAAGCAAAGAGGTGACTGAATATTTCAGGATACATGCAGAAATAGAGGAGGGGAGGAAAAGAGAATTTTAAATTATAGAGGGAAGGATATAATAGAAAATGAAATTGAGGCCTGGTCTCCATAGGATTAGAAAGTGTCAAAAATATTTTTAGCTGGAAAGTAGCAGAATTCTTAAGTAATAGAGCCTAAAGCAATAGAGGTTTGTCTTCTCAAAATGCTCAGAACTAAGTGGTTATTGGCATGGAGTTGAATCACTGGCTGAAGATGTCATAGAAGGTAGCTTCCATTTTTCTTCTCTAACATCTTCAACATAGTAGATTTCCATCTGTGTGCTCTCTCAATTCATATTGTAAGGTTTGCCACCAATCTAGACAGCATTAACTAACACTTGTGTCCCAAACAAGAGAAAAAGAAAGGAGATGAATGGAGCTTTCCTTCATGGGAGCAAGGGTCAGTTTTCCCAAGAGTTTTCCATTGCATTGATTAGCCAAAACTTGCTCACATGGCTGCACAGAAGAAAGGCTGATTGGAAAAGTATCTGGACAAAAAGAAAGGAAAGATATGAAAGGTCCAAACCATTATGACCCATTCTCTGGTACTGGGCATTTTGCAGTGTCTATCTCTATCTCTGCCTCTGTATTTGTCTCTCTCTCTCTTTTTGGTGGTACTGGGGATTGAACCCAGGGCTGTTCTACCACTGAACCCTATCTCAACCCTTTTTATTTTGAAACAGTGGCTCACTAAGTGCCTAGGCTGGTCTCAAACTTGTGGTCCTCCTGCCTCAGCCTCCCAAGTACTGGTGATGGTGCAGGCATGTGCCACCATGCCCAGCTGTATACTGCTGTCTTAACATCAGTGTTCTATCAGCAAGGAAGGAGCAAATGGCCACTAAGTGAGTATTAATAATGACTGTAATCCCATTTTGGAACTTTAATCCAAATTATAGGAAGAGTTCTAGTGGAAGAGGGCACCCAGATGATTTAATAATACCTCTGTTCTCCTAGACCCATTCACCTGCCTTCTTGGGGCTTTTGTGAGCCTAAGTGATTCCCTCCGGCAAGGACAGGTTTTTAGAATCTACAGGCTCAGTTTCAGATGCAACTAAATTGCTTCCTGAAGCTTTGCAGATTTTATCTATATTACAAATTAAATTTCAGACAAAGAAAATTTAAAACTCTATCCACATAAAAACCATCTTGTTAAATTTAACACACTTTCAACTTAATAAGAAAATAACTGCTATCTCTTCTTAAGTACCACAGGACCCTTCAATCTTTCAAGCGACAAACACTGATGGAGCAAAGTACCTTGTGAGCCAATCCTAGGGCTGACCGCTGGCCTCTAGCCAGATTTGTATTCATAGTAATGCTTGAAGATATGGCCCCTATTTTAGTAATTCTGAGAAAAATTCCCCCTTCCTCTCCCATCACAGACTCTGTCTCTTCACTAGGTCAAGTGCGTTAGAGTGCGCCTGTGGCAAATGCCAATGGGACATGACACTGAACATTTTCGCTCTGACTGGATCCCTCTGAGAGGTGAGGAGAAAATAGCAGGTGGTTCTTTTTTCTTATGGACTCAGCAACATTCTTGCAAGCTCTTACCTGACCAAGAGTCAGTCTGATGCCTGTCTCTGTGCTCACCTTCAATTCTTCCCTGAAATGAACAGGAAAGTAAATATCTCTCTTTTCCCCTCACAGATGAGTCCTTGCTGGAGGAATAAATGACAAAGATACAGCAAAAAAGCACAGGCTTGGGGAGCTTAAGAAAGGAATAGTAGGAAAGGGATATAAGGCTTGAAGTGTGCACTTACAGTCCCTTCTCACCCATCCCCATTGGCGCCATCCCATAACAACCAAAAGCATTGATGTACTTCTACTTTAAACTATTTTAGACTTTTGGTATTAAGCCCTCTATAGCCCAGGGTCCTCTTGGGTGATAGTCTAAGAAGAAAATTCACTTAAGTTGTTGATTAAAGACTAAGAAAAGTTTAATCAATACTAAGGGAATCAGCCTCAGAAATGAACTGGTCCTAGTTAAGGGATGGAGAGCAGCAATACTGCAGGGTGACTGCAGACAATGTAGATCGCAGGGGCATTTTGTGGAAACCTGTACATCTTAAGCCACAAAGGGTTGTGGTGTCTGACAGAGGCAGGTAAAGGCATGCTGTGTGTCTCTAACCTCTGTGCCAAGACTGGGGAACAACTATTGGCCATAGCATGAGCCTGATGAGAGTGTTAGGCTATACTAGGAGGGAGGGGAGTATGGTACAAAATTCAACAGAAACACAACTGCACAGGCAAGCTGTAGTGGTTTGTACACTGGAGAAGGAAATGCAAATGGCACTTGGCCCTCATGCTCTTGCTGCTGACCACATGGTTTGTGTGTCTGTGCTTCTTAGTGGCATTTTTAGGTCTGCAAGGACAAACAATAAAGTCCAACACATTAACTGACTTAAGACAGATTTGGATAAAGGACAGATGGAAGGGAAAAAATGAGAAAGCAAAAGGAAAACATAAGCCAGGCATGGTGGCACACACCTGTAATTCCAGTACATGGGAGGCTGAGACGAGAGGACTGCAGGTTCACAGCCAGCCTCAGCTACTTAGTGAGGCTCTCTACAACTTAGTGAGACCCTGTTTCAAAAATAAAGAATAAAAAATAGGGATGGGGGTGTAGCTTGGAGATAGAATGCCCCTGGGTTCAATCTCCAATGCCACAAAAAAAGGGAAAACATAAATTAGTTCTTGCCCTTAATGTGCAGATATAACACATTCCAGAGTCAAACAGTGTTGTAGGGTTTTTACAAAGACACCATTCTAGGTTTAGATGCCTCATGTACAAAGAAATAACTCTTTCCACCTTTATGCAACTATCCAAAGAAAGAGAAGCGATTATAATGCATTACGTGGTTTGGCTGCAAATAGCATCCAGCCTAAGAAATGCAGTACTGCATTAAAAATCACTGTGCCCGGCAATGCTTACTCCATTGTCATGAGCCCCCAGATCCCCTCACTGGACCAGCTGGCATCAAAGGTTTCACTGGAGCTCTGGAGTCCCAGGAGAATAAAGTAACATCAGCAAGAAGAAGGGCATGAGGCAATGAGAGGTCATGAATAAAGGCTCCAAGGCTGGCCAGGCCCAGGATGTAGCCAGTGGTAGAGCACTTGCCTAGTATGAGCTGGGCCCTGGGAAAAAGGAGAAAGGAGAGAACTGGGTCAGGGAGGAAAAAAGGAGGGAGAGAAGAAGACCAGATATGAGTTCTTTCCTCCCAATAAAAGTCACTAGCTTTTCTCAGTGTGAAATGGCCCACATTCTTACCACAGCTATATGCTGAGGGCTGTTCCCTGTCCTGTCACAGACCCATGCATGCTGCACCCTGGCCAAGCTCCTACCCCTCTTCAGAAGTCACACACTAGTGTCAGTGTCATTTCTTGTAGTAATTTTTCATAACTACAGAGCTGTCACAAAGTCATGCTGACTACAACATGAAACAGAAACAGTACCACACAACCCTCCAATCCCAGTCACTTCAGTGCCTGACCCTCCTGTCCTTGTTAATTTCACAGACAGCGCTGATGGTGAAGGGCTGTCAATGGCAGGGCGCCTGCTGGAGGCATCTTTGAGAACGGCCTCCTCTGTTGCACAAAGCCAGCCTCACTGAAATTGTTCACTTCCTGTTCTTTCATAACGTTTTTTCCCTTGTTCACTCATATTCTGTCACCTAAATTATGTATGAAGTAGAATGAGTATGGAGGAGATAAGCAGCAACAAGTCGAGGTGTGATGGGAGATAGGTTTATCAGGTACCTCACCAAGGTCACAGTTCAGAAAGAAATACATTTGCTATAGTGTGGTAAAGAATTATTTCACTGCTATATCAAACTACTTGCGACTTAGACAAAAATAAATCACAGGTGGAATGCAATGGTTCTCTTGGATGTTGGCTTCTTCACTCCCCAAACAACAAGAACCCTGGGTCACCACTCCCAGTGAGCACTTCCCGAGGGCCCTACCAACAGGTGACTTGGCCACCACCCCAGGAGAGACTGTGACATAGGCAAGTGGACAAAGCTCCCTGAGAGTTGAGGGCTTGGTTTTCATTATCCATGCATTGGCAGAGGACTTAGAAACTCAAGTATATGATACAATACAAACAGAAATTTTTTTTTTTTGTTTTTAGCATTATCAACTAAATCAAATGTTAGCCTAGATACGGTCTATAAAGAGATGTATATTCAAGTGCAACAAAAAAACATAGTGCGGCAAATATCCAACATGGGTTCCATCACAAAATACATGTTCATTCTAGATTAAAATGAATTATAAAATTGGAGAGCAAAGAATAACATGATAAAATTGTAGATTAAAAAACAATTGACTAAACAACAGCACATGAAGGCAAAAATAATAAAATATCAAGTGAGTGAAAACTATATTTATATATCAAGAAAAAAATGTTACAGAATCAAACAGAATTTATGAAAAAAGATAATAGGACCAATGATATTCTTTCAGAAATGAATAGTAGAATGGACACTGAAACTATGAAAAAGTGGTAAGAATTATTTGAGACAACTGGTTATCTTGCAACCTCAGTCTTTTCTTGGCTGATACCAGATATAGTTTACTAACACAGGAGATAGCAATTAAATGACCATATCACTACTCCTTCAAATGCACTTTGTTTCATTCTACATAAAGATGCTAGACAGACTAAGGGGACATATAACTATTTACTATAATCAGTTCTGGTAGAAACTTACCTTGGGCATGATTTTTTCAGAATTTAAATAAACTTAGAAGAAAAAAATGTTTTTTGGAATGGAGAAATCTATTACACTTTATTTACCATGCCAAGAAGTTTCCATCAATACCTGATTAATTAGAGGTAGAAAAATACTCATTTTGATTGTCTTTAGAAGCATGAAGTTTCTTCATGTTTGCTCGAATACACTTTACAGTCTGTTCTAGAAATCAAACTAGACTTTTTGATTCCTCACTATAATTAGTCAACTATTCATTCAAGCTATACATTCACTACTATATTCTGCTTCATGATGGTTAGTTCAATTAACATTTTATATAAAATAAAAACATGACTACAATTTGTTTATATATAATACATATGTATCTTACAGAAACGCACCTTTTTGACCAGCAAAATTTTACTAAACTATTCTAGCAAATTTCAATAGGATATGTTTCTCAATGTTATAATCTTTGATGTCAATGACAATAATAACTTATGAATTAGAATGTATGTTACTTGATAGGAAAGTACTATAAATTCTGAACAAGGAAAGTGAAGTGCAGGTAGCAGTGCTTTCTCAGTGTTTAATACTTCATGTAAAAAAGTAAATGCAGAACAATCATTTTGATTCCAGTGAATAAAAACTTAAAACTATATTTATTAATAAATGTTGAAGTCTGAAACCAAAATGATCCTTTAACAGTTTTGCCAAATGGACAATTTTTTTCTCTAAAAGTTAATCACAATGTAAAATTTTGACCAAATTAAAGTGGCTTTCTCTATCTTTTTTTGTCATAACAATCAAGGGAAGGACTACACAGAAACAGAAGTATACAAAGTTTGATAAAACTGAATATGGAGATTAAGCATTTTTAACCTCTGGGTTATAATTCCTGTTGCAACATAAGTTCTATTGCATAATTTACCACAGCCTAAAAACTTTTTAGCAACAAAATTATATTAAAAAAATACTATCACTCCTACATATTATATTAACTGTAGATATCACAATCACTTAAGCCTTTTATTAACTTAGAAGAGTATAACTTTTCCCTGAAAAACTCTAAATAGTGATCATATTTCAATCAGTGGTCCTGAACTACTTTCATCAGCAGCAGTGACTAGATTTTATCACTTTTTTACTCTAGAGCACAGATTCTCAAACTTACTGGCTTACCACCCCCTTTTCAGAAAAAAAAAAAAATTCAGCACCTCCCTGGGCACTTCTAATGCCCCCTTATTTTTATTAAATGACCCCCAATTGAACACAAGGCTACTACCCCTTCTTCCCCATCCTTCCATTTTCCCCTGTAAGGATGGTTACACCAATTTTGGGAATCTATGTTGCAGAGTAAAAAGGATGACTGTGATTTCTGAACAGGAAGCGGGAGAACATGAATCCAATCAGTGATGAAACAGACTTTTTAGCAACCACTGGATTTTTATATTGTTTTTAGTTCTAAAACATCCATAATTTAGGTGACACAGCTGAAGAGGGTACAGATTGCCACACTTGCTAGAACTCCTTTTGTTCCATAGGATATTGATCCCTTCTAAAACAACAATGGCATACAAACTGAGCTATGAAGAATTCAGTCCTTATAAATGAAAGCAAACATAACATATACCTCTAGAAGGTCTAAACGATTTGTTTTTAAATATTCAAGTGCAATGCTATTGTAAAAGATTAACATACATTTTAATTATATCAGATGTGTCAATTTCCACTTGTTTCTGACCTGCAATTATTAGTATGTAGGTTCACTGGGCTCTGCGTAGCCCCACTGGTCATGGAGACATGGTGTTTCCAGCTGAAAAAACAAGCATGGACATTGCAACATTTACCTAAACGGTAGAAGATCCATCTTTGCATCCCTGAAGTAAGAATGGCCACTTTCTCCAATACATTGTTTGCTCCATACTAAAGCAGCAATGTCTATGGAGAGTTCCTTCAAAGCTATAACATTCTACTACTACAGATACCAATTTCAAAGTCAAAATAAAAAAATACAGACCAAATCCATGTACCCGTGATCCTTTATAAATCCTAAGATGAGAAATATTCTTAGTTTTAACCAAGAATTATATTGGAATGAACTAAAGACATGTTTAAAGTAATTTTAAGTATACTCTTGTTATTATATTTCTACATAGATTATTTAATATTGTTTTTGGACATAATTTAATCAATAATATATCATAATGTCAACTTCTACAGTGACCAAGAATCAGATTCTGGCTATGGAGGAAGCTTAATTATTAAGCAACACCTTCCTAAAAAGCTTCTGTATTTCTGATTGGTAAGAAAAACAAAACAAAACAAAAAGCATCTCTCATTAAAATAACACTGAAGTTTGAGCTCAGGCCCCCTTCTTTGTGTTCAACATAATTAACTCTTCAGGATATAACGATGAAATATATAGTCACATTAATAAATTACAGTCATCTTCAAGAAAACTCTATGGGCAACTCTGGTGTTACAACTGTATATCTTGGGTCCAGTCGGGGGATGAAATCCTCAAAGTTTTTAGATGCACCAGTACCAAAAACATCTAGGGCTTTTCGGTTCATGACAGCAAATCTGTAAAACAGAGGTCACAATGAAGAAGTACTTAACAAGGTTATAAAGTAAAATGATTTAGTTTGACTTAGTCTCCATTGAATAGGAGCACAAAAAAGACTAGTACAGCAAAAGATTTAAATTCACTGACAGATTAGAAATCACATAGATAATTTACTAAGGTTTATTATCCAATATTTTATTAAAAAGATAATTTCCAAGCCAGGTGTGGTGGAGCAAGCTTGTAATCCCAGCATTTGGGAGACTGAGACTGGAGGATCCGGGTTCTCGGCCAGCCTTAGCTACCTAGTGAGGCACTCTGCAACTTAGTGAGACCCTGTTTCAAAATAAAGAATAAAAAATAGGGCTGGGGGTGTAGCTCAGAGGTAGAATGCCCCCGAGTTCAATCCCCAGTACTGAAAAAAGAAAAGAAAAATAAATGAATAAATAAATAAATAAATAAAAAGATAATCTCCAGGCCTGAAATTAATGATTACAAGCATTATTTCAAGCCCTTCCAGAATTCTTTCCATTAGAGTGTGTCAAATAGAAAATTAGGCTCATTACTATTTTCTGATTAATGAAATAATTGGAAACTAAGTAAGAAATGAATGAACTAGCATTTGCCAATGAAACAAAGGTATTAAATGCAATTTTTCTCATAATTGAGATATTTATTTCTCACAATCAAAACATATATAAATATGCAAATATTTAATAACGAAAAAGCAAACAGCATACAGGCTCTCAAATTTTTAACACACACAATAGAGTGAAACTATACCCTCATGTTATCCATCACCTAATCTAAGATAGAAAATTTTAATGACACACATTTTGTTTATGTACAAGACGGACCTTCTATGTCTCTGTGCCTATTCACATGCATTTCCTTTCTGAAGAAGACTGAAGAATGAAATTATTTTAGAATTATTGGCCAGCATTAATATTTCAAGAGCCAATAAATGTGACTTTCAATTCTTGTCCAAAGTAAGATCCCTTCCAAAATAATCAACTGGTAAAACACATTAATGCACACAAAACAAAATGACAAAAAAAATGATGAAACAATAATAATATGATACATAGTATCATAGCTAAGAGGAAGGAATTCTGAAGCCCCAGTGCCTGGCATATATCCCAGCTGTTTCCTTTGTTAGCTATGTGACTCTGGCACACTATCTAACTTCTCTGTAATTCTGTTTTCTCAGATATAAAACAAGAGTAATAATAGTACCTACCTCATAAAACTATTTTAAAGATTAAGTACATATGTATAATATGTGTGTGGCTTAAAACCATTTTCTGGGACATGGTATGAATTATGCAAGCATTTGCTATTTTATTATTAATGATAGTAATATTAATAGCACTTATTTAGTGAGTACCTACTAAGTGCTAAGCAGTACTACAAATATCTTAATTTTCCCACAGCCATATAATGTATGTGCTTGAATGTGTTTGGATGTGGTTTGTCTCCCAAAGGTTCATGTACTAGAACCCTAGTTCTAGTGTGGAAATGTTGAGGTCAGTGGTAGAACCTTTAAGATGTAGGACTAGTAGAAGATTACTAAATCATGGGGGCTCCACTCTCATGAATGCTTTAATGCTGGTCTTACAGAGTAGGTTGGGTCGTGTAGGAGTGGGGCTCAGTTCCTACAAGAACGGGTTATTATAAAGCAAAGCCACATTAAGTGATTGGTATGCAGCTAGTTCCCTTTCTGCTTCTCTGTCATGTTGTGATATGGCCTGAAGGCCCTTACCAGAATTGTCAGCATCATGCTGTGTGGACCTTCCAACTACTGTAATCAGGAGCCAAATAAACCTCTTTTCTGTATACATTACCCAGCACCAAGTATTCTGTTACAGCAATATGAAACAGATTAAGACAGTATGAATTACAGTTTCATTACAGATAGAAAGAAACTTAGGCTCATGAGGTCAAATAAGATTCCCACAGAAAAGTCACTGAAGGAGTCAAATTTAGATCTGTTTGACTCCAAAGCCATGTTCTTTCCATTAAGTCAAACTGTCTTCCAAAGGAAGGAAGAGGAGGGCGGGGAGCGGGGGGGCGAGGGGGGAGAACACTGAAAATATTACACAAAGAAAAAGAAGATGGTTATTTTTCCAAAACTGAAATCAATTAGTTATGTAGACATAAACCTTTTTAACGAATCAATCAAAAAGAAGAGATCAAAGATCGAAAAAAAAGAAGGCAACCTAACTGAGGGAGAAAGGAAGAAGGAAGCACCCTAATGCATATGATATACATTCACAAACTTACCAATCACTATTCTGAACACAAGAAGGAGAGAAGGGGGAGGGAATGGGGTGGGAATTGGCAATGGAAGGGCTAAATGAGTGATGTGTGCATGTAAGCCTCTACCAACCTGTACCTCATCAAGATGTATGATAACAATGCATCAATAGAATAAAAAAGAAGCTTAGGTTAAATTTCTATGACTATTCTTATTATGTGGTTGTTTTTATTTTCATTTGATATGAGATTGGGGTGACTGAATAAACAAAGACATGCAATTAAAAAAAGATTGAAAAAGGTAAGATTAAGTATTTTACAGAACTATTAATAGAAAATCAACAGGATATTAATCTAGACACCTAAAGTATCTAAAATATTATGAGGAAAAGAGTATTCAGAATGATGTTCCTCAATATTTCTAATTAAGTTAGTTAGATTTGATTTACACATAAATACTTTAACACTGAAAAAATATTACATCAAAAAGATAAAAATCTTGATAATATTTTTATAAAATTGCTCTTTTTTATTTTTATTTTATTTTTTGTGGTGCTGGGGATTAAACCCAGGGGCTAATTTTTTTTTTTTTTTTAATTTGGAAACAGGGTCTTGGTAAGTTGATGCGAGCCTCACTGAGTTGCTGAGGCTGGCTTTAAACCTGAAGTACTCCTGTTTCAGCCTCCCATGTACTGGGATTACAGGCATGTGCCACAATACCCAGCTAAAGTTCTTCTTTCTTTCTTTTTATTTTTCCGGTACTGGGGATGGAACCCAGGAACATTCTCCCTCTGAGTTATACCCCCAGCTCTATTTTTTATTCTTTATTTTGAAACAGGGTCTCACTAAGTTGCAGAGGGCTTCACTAAGTAGTTGAAGCTGGCTGCGAACTTGCAGTCCTCCTGTCTCAGCTTCCCCACAAGCGTGTGCCACCACACCCAGCTTCAATTTCCTCTTTCTTTATAAGCATTTACATATCTTGGTCACTTACCTGCCCTTGGTGAGCCTCAAAAGGAACTTCCAATAAGATGGTCGTAAGTTCTGAACTTCCATGACAGCCTAAAATTATTCAATTTGAGGTTTATTTTAATAAATACAAACATCTGAAGTCTTGGGAACAATTTTTATCTCTCTTTTGCTCATTTTTAAAATAAGAGTAATTATGATATAATAAAAATGTGTTTAAGTCAATAACTATCAAGAACCTTTGTAAATGTGCCTTCAAATAGAAATGTTTTTGAAATAACAATTGAGTGAATTGTCATTATTATCAGGAGGTATTTAATGAGTACCCTGTAGATAGATAATACTTCACTGGTTTTAATGAGT
>PVLC010022387.1:0-10036 GCA_004027655.1 Graphiurus murinus
CAGAGTCTTGCTAAATTGCTGAGGCTGGCCTTGAACTTACAATCTTCTAGCCGCAGCCTCTCAGGTTCTGAGATTATAGGCATTTACCACCATGGCTGGCAAAGTCTGAATTTTTTTTTTTTTTTTTTTTTTTTTTTTGCGGTACTGGGGATTGAACTCAGGGGCATTCTACTTTGAGCTATACCCCCAGCCCTATTTTTTTATTCTTTATTTTTTGAAACAGGGTCTCACTAAGTTGTGGAGTGCCTCACTAGGTAGCTGAGGCGGGCTGTGAGCCTAGATCCTCCTGTCTTAGCCTCCCAAATGCTGGGATTATAAGTGTGCACCACCACGTCTGGCAAAGTCTGAAAATCTTGGGCATCATGTCAGCACTCAACAAGTTTCAGATTTCAGAGCTTTTTGGATTTTAGATTTTTTAATTAGGGATGCTGAAATGGTAAAGTCTATGCAAGTATTCCAAAATCCAAAATAATCTGAAATCTGAACTATTTCTATCTCAGGCATTCCATCTAAGGCATATGTAGAACATTATTATTCTATTAATCTCTATTGTTGCTTCCCTTTTCTCTCCCCATACCCTGTGCATCCCCCCCCCCCCCCCATACACAATACTTTGACAGTTGGAACCAATCCCTTTTAGGTCCTGGGCTCTGCCAGCTCATTGTGTATCAGAAAGGTTTTTTGCAAGAACAAGCCACATCAACTGTTGCTTGCACTTTCCTGTCAAAGGAAGTTTTAGGAAGGGACAGAGGGTTTGTATTCTTCATCCAGGCTCAAGGAGAAAAAGGAGGGCAGAAATCAGGGTGCTTCTCAGAGTTCTTCTAGTTCTTAGATCTTGCTAGGGACTGGATGAAGAAAAGTGCTAGAATGTATCCTTGTCCCATAGGAAAGCCGTCATTTCTTGCCCTGTTATTGGTGTTGGAGGTATTATTCTATATTCTTAGGCATGATGCTCTCCAGCAGCAGGCCTTTCTCTTCCTTTGATTTATTTGTGATCAGTTTATCCAACTTAACCTACACATTCCTTCAGTAGAAGAAGAGGCTCAGAGTAGGAATCCCAGGCCTCTCCTGGAATATTGAGCTCTTTGGTGTGGCTTTACAACCTGTTAGCTTTAGTGTCATTCTTCTGATAGAAAACGGACATGACTTTCTGAAGATGGACAGGTGGTAGAATGGATGGAAACTACAGAAAATTTATTGTCCAGCCAGGCGCAGTGGCACACACATGTAATTTCGGTACTTGGAAGGTTGAGATAGAAGGATCACAGGTTCAAGGCCAGCCTGAGCAACTTAGTGAGATCTTGTTTCATGATAAAAAAAAAAAGGACTGGGGGTGTAGCTTGTGGGTAGAATGCCCATGGACCCAGCCCCCCCCCAAAAAAAAGTTCAGAGTTGGAGAATGTAAGTTTTCTTTTGGTTCCACTTTTTCTCAAGGTAAGATGAACAGGTAACCACTAGGGTGGCCATGGCATGTGTGAATCAGGTGTAGCGTGGACCCAGATACATTCCTGAGGCTCTCAGGAGACCACACCACTCATAATTCTCACTCTATTCTGAGTGCTTAGGAACATATTGCAGGTCTGATGAGTGGGGCCTTGTTCTCCTGTAAGACATGCACAGAAGGAGTCCTTTTTGGCTCCCTAAATAAGAATTGTTTTGGTTCCCAGTTTCTGTGGCCCTCCTGACTTCCTATTGGGGCTAATGGAACAGGCTGTTCTTGGCTTGATCCTCTCAGAGGTGTAAAGGTTTGAAATTGCACCCTAGGAAGGGCTATTTCAGCTTTTGGAAACAGTTATATTGAGACCAGCTTGACAATCTTGTTTTCTCAGCCTACCACTCATCAGGTGATTCTTTTTCTTCCTCCTTCCTTTGCCCTGTTTAACATTGCTAGAAGAGAATGAGTAGCTATCATGGGAAATGTCCTAAATGGGGCCAAAGTCAGAGAACAGACCACAGCAGGAGCAGCTCCCCCTGCATTCTCCCCACTGCAGACACTGGGGCTCTCCACCATGTCCTTCTAGGATGGACTCAGATGCACTCATTGGTGTGGGTATGAAACAGGGATACACACACACACACACACACACACACACTTCAGTGTCTGGAACAAAGTCAGGATTCACCAAATGTTAATTCTTCCTCTTTGTACTCTTTCTTCTCTCAAAGACTTCTTTGAATCATAGTGAGTCTTTGGTCTTCCCTTGGTCCAGGATGGGCTGAACCAGGACACTTTCTGAGTTGTAGGTGGTAGCCCCAGTCACCTGTCCACATGTTTGGCTCCATGTCTTGATCTCACTGTGGGGTAGTTAGGATGATTGAGACTGGAGGACTATCCTTGCACCAGTGATACTGGAAATAAGGGTAAGTACTTGGAACATGTCCCTTATGGACCAGGCACTCACTGTTCTGGGTGCCTCATATGTGTTAATCCAGGGCTTGACTGGCCTGAGAACAGGGTTCATCTGTCTTGGTAAAGAGATAACAGTGCCTGGGAGTGTGTCCGCTAAGATGGCTAATGTTGTTATGCTCCTGACCATGTGAAATAGGGAGGATGCCCACGTCTGACCACACCTGGGTACTCTTCTGTCTCAGAGCAGCAGTATGGTGCTTCGGAATGAAGGTAATAGATCTGTTCTCTCCACACCAAAGCCCTTGAACTGTGGTCTGGTTCTAATCTTTCATTCAGTGGGATTTGCTTTGTATATATACACTATGTAATAGTCTTTATAGTATAAGCTATATAATATGCAGCAATATCTCTGCAAAGCAGAGATAGATACAAACCACTGCCTTTGTCAAACCCTCCTGTGGGTTGCATTTCACCCACTGTCCCTTGATTATGGTGAAAAACTGTTTCCCTTCTTCATTTCACCTGTGTCTTTGTGTATTCCAGAGGGATGACAGAAAGAGGTAAATGACTCCCTTCGTTAGTTACTTGATTTTTTTTATTGGTACTGGGAATTGAACCCAGGGACATTTTACCTCTGAGTTACACCCCCAACCTTATCTGATTTTTAATTTTTGAAACAGAGTCTTACTAAGCTGCAGAGGGCCTTGCTAAGTTGCTGAGGTTGGCTGAGAACCTGTGATCCTTCAATCTCAGCCTCTCAAGTGCTAGGATTACAGGCGTGTGCTCCTGCACCTGGCTCTCACTTGCTTTTCTTGACTTGATTCAGCTTGAAGCTATTCCACCATCTATGGGTAACTGTTGAAGGGAGCCCTGTGGGGAATAGACCTTGTACAAGGTTTTTCAAGTTCAACTCTATTTCCCATGAATCTTTGCTGCCATGATGCTAAGATTGGAGAGTAATGTATTTTATTGCTGCTGCTATTTCTGAAGGACCTTAACTTCTCAAACCTGCCCAGAACCTAGCCATTGGGGTGCTTGCTGCCTAGATGGATTTCTTTGGAAGGTATGACAGGCTGAACTATTGGCCCAGGTCCAGCTCTTTGGCAGAGCCCAGGCCTGTAAAGTGATTGGTAATTGGTGTAACTAGGGAGGTAGAGAGGTGGAGTGATGAGAAAGTGGTCTCAGCCTTTGCTGAGAGCAATTTGTGATAGGAATGTGAGATAATGACTGTTGTTGTTTCTTAAAGCAGTCTAGCTCAACACCTCCATGACTTTCACCCTTATCTTCTTTTTGTGTATACCCTCCTGTTCCCTTTGCCTAGAATCCTACTGTTCTTGTCCCTTTGTACCAAACTTATATTTATCCTTCAGTGCCTTGCTTAATTGTCATGTTCCCTCATTGCTTTTGTTTTTGTACTTTCAGGTAGAATTACTCTCTCCCTCATCTGTGTTGTTAAAGCACCTTAAATATACTTATTTTAGAGCATATCACATTGTTATAGTTTTACTAAAAATTTGATTTTTCTGCTAGTCTTTATTTCTCAGGTAGGTTTTCTGTAACTTTTGTAAATTTCAGTTTCCTCATTTGTAGGAATGGAGATTATAATAGAATCTACCCCACAAGAGATCGTGAGGACTAAGTGAGATAATGAAGAGTAGGGGCCCAGTAGATGTTAGCTGTACTGTGACCGAAGGTGGGAAGTGTATCTCATTTATCCTTGTAGCTCCTTCATTAGCATAAGTGTCTAGCACATTGAACTAAACTTAGGTTTCCAAATGCCCTTCAGAAGTCACCATGGGAGGTTGGAAAAATATTCTGACAACTGTCTATTCTGTACACATTTATTTAACCACATTTTTGTGCATTTGTTTTTTTTCTCTTCAGTGCCAGATTATGGCCTTCATAAGAAACTCCATAGGCACTTATTTGTGGCAAAAAAATGGTATCACTCAATACAAAATTAAATCCAGTTTGTGTGTGTGTGTGTGTGTGTGTGTGTGTGTGTGTGTGTGTGTGTAAAACCCAGGGGCCTCCTACCTCCAGGTTATACCCCCAGACCTATTTTATTTCTTATTTGGAAACCGTCTCACTAAGTTGCTGAGGCTGGCTTCAAACCTATGATCCTCCTATCTCAGCCTCCCAAGTACTAGGAATACAAACATGTGCCACCACTCCAGACTAAATCCAATTTATTTTTCTTTTGCCTTTTTGGTACTGGGAATTGAGCCCAGAGGCATTCTACCTCCAAGCAATACTCCAAGCCTGATTTCATTTCTTATTTGGAAACAGGGTCTCACTGGGTTGCTGAGAGCCTCCTTAATTTGCTAAGACTGGCTTTGAAACTGTGATCCTCCTGACTCAGCCTCCCAAATACTGGGATTATAAGCATGCACCACCACACCCAGCTAAATTTTTATTTTTTGTGGTACCAGGGATTGAACCCAGGGGCATTCTATTTTTTTATTCTTTATTTTGAAACAGGGTCTCACTAAGTTGCAGAGGACCTCACTATGTAGCTGAGGTTGGCCAGGAACCCGAGATCCTCCTGTCTGAGCCTCCCAAGTACTGGGATTACAAGCATGTGCCGTCATTCCTGGCTCTAAATCCAGTTTCAAAGAATGAAAATGTACCACTGTGGAATACATTGGGAAGATGGTACTGCTCATCTGTAGGCATTTCCAAATGAGGGCTCTCTGTTACATTTTGAACAGTGGCTATTTTGTTGACTAAGTGAAAAAGGTGGCTACTGAGAGGGAACTCAGACCTTTTTTTTGATTCTGTTAGTTTTGATATGTTTGTAAAATCATCTTTTTTTGGGGGGGGGGCAGGATGGTACTAGGAATTGAACCCAGGGGCATTCTACTTCTAAGCTGTACCCCCAGCCCTTTTTATTTTATTTTATTTTTTTCTATTTTGAAGTGGGTCTCACTAAGTTGTTGAGAGTCTTGCTAAATTTCAGAGGCTGGCCTGGAACCTGCAATTCTCCAGTCTTAGCCTCTCAAGTACTGAGATTACAGGTGTGCACCACTGTGCCTGGCTTTTCTCATTATCTTTTGGCTTTAACTTTGGGCTCGTCACAAAGTCTCACAGCTGAGAAGCCTATCCCTTGTTGCCATATCTGGGCAAGCAGGACAGGCGTTCACACCCCAACTTGCACCCTTACAGAGTCTTTGGGGGTGGGACTTTCTTTTCTTCAATATGGACCCCAGAAAAAAATTTGGATTTTTTTCTGATGATAAATGGATGCACTATGTTGTCCCTATAAGCATGGGGAAGTTTGTTGTTGTTTTTTTGTTTGTTTGTTTGTTTTCCAGTACTGGGGATTGAACCTAGGGGCATTCTACCTCCTAGCTATACTCCTAATCCTATTTTTTATTCTTTATTTTGAAACAGTATCTCACTAAGTTGCAGAGGATTCACTAAGTAGCTGAGGCTGGCCATGAATCTGGATCCTCCAGTCTCAGCCTCCCAAGTACTGGGATTACAAGTGTACGTCACCACACCTGGCAGGAACATTTTTTTTAAATAACCCATATCGTACACCCTCATATTACTGAGCTCATATGGTATTATATTTCCATCTTAGGCATTTTTTAATTCTATATACATATAAATGTTGTGGTTTTATTTATTTTTTAAATTTTTTGCAGTACTGGGAATTGAACCCAGGGGCATTCTACCTCCAAGCTACACCCCCAGTTCTATTTTTTATTCTTTATTTTGAAACAGAGTCTCACTGAGTTGCAGAAGGCCTCACTAAGTAGCTGAGGCTGGCCACGAACCCAGATCCTCTGGTTTCAGCCTCCCAAGTACTGGGATTACAAGCGTGCGCCACCACGCCCAGCAATGTTGTGATTTTATATGCTTGTTACTGGAATGTAGTTGTCTATTTTGCTTTTCATTATTATTTTGTGAGCATTTTTTATGCCTTTAGATTTTTTCTATAGCATGATTTTTAATAGCTGTATAGAGTTTCATGGGATGCAGGATTTTTTAACATTCCCCAAATGTGGGGTATATACCTTTCTAAATTTTCATTGGTATAATATGATAATGAACATTCTTGGAATACATTTTTCTGTATAGCTATAATTTTTTTGTTGTTTTGGATAGATGTCTAGAAGTGGAATTATTGGGACTTAATACATGTATTCAGAGCTCTGGGTGTTGGTTTTTAACTTTTTCACTTTTAAAAGCCACTGAGAGAGCCGGGCGTGGTGGCGCACGCTTGTAATCCCAGCATTCGGGAGGCTGAGACCGGAAGATCCGGGTTCGCGGCCAGCCTCAGCTACCTAGTGAGGCACTCCGCAACTTAGTGAGACTCTGTTTCAAAATAAAGAATAAAAAATAGGGCTGGGGGTATAGCTCGGAGGTAGAATGCCCCTGAGTTCCATTCCCAGTACCGCAAAAAAAAAAAAAAAAAAAAAAAAAAAGCTACTGAGAGTAGAAAGGGATACCTGTCCCACCGAATAGCCCTCTGATCGCTCTCAGCCTCTCGCCCTCCAGGGATGGCCCTGCATGCAGACTTAGTGGCCAGCTGGCTCACATGTTTTATTATCCAGTTAATTTCATGGTGGGACAGGTGTCAAGTGTCTCTCACTGTCAGCACCTCCCACATGTCCTCATCGTCTCACTGCCCTGTTTCACTCTGAAGCTTTCCTCCCAGCAGCTCCAGGCACTTAAATGGCTTCAATCATCCTTCCCACACCAGCACTTCTCTCATGCATGTGCTGGGGAGAGATCCATTGATGTTGATTGGGAAACTGCAGAACCACAGATGACCTAATCAGTGCTGCATAGAAATCCCACATTGGAACCCAGATTAAAACCAGATGGAAATTCTCTTGGTTTTCCTGCTGGTATGGAACTAGGACCTGTCTAGTAAGATAGGCCAGCTTGACCTGATACAATAAATTGAAAAACTCTGCTGTGCCTCCACCCTTGCTTATGACAGGTGTGTCTGCCTTTGGAAGAAATGGAGTTGGTTCTGAGTTTAAATCAGCACATGATAGTCAAGTACAAACTGACTTCTGTTGCTTGGGACCAACAGCCTGGGAGTAGAATTACAGACTTGATGAGAGCACATTATTGTTTCTGCCTTGGAGTTGAGACCCTGCAGCAGGCAATATGAGGTTTCCCAGCTGATGATAGATTAGCTTTCTCGCTCTTTGGAGCTTAGCTTGAGGTCTGAAGGAAGGCACATGTGTGGGACTTCCTGCAGGGCCATTAACAAAGTCTGCAACAGCCGGGTAGTAGAAAATGGCTTGAGTCACCCATAGGATTGCGCCCTTCACAGTGAGAACTGCCTGCCCCTCCCATTCCCAGAGCCTTAAGCAAACCTGTCACAATGGGACGATTCTCCACCACAGACACTCTGGGAGTCTGTGTGCTTCTCAAGTAAGGCTTGTCAGCACCTTTCATACCACCAAGCACCTCATAGGCCTGTACTTGTTGGAATGCTTGGCAGTTTTGTGCCGTTAAAGTTTATTCTTTTAGAGCCGGGTGTGGTGGTACATTCTTGTAATCCCAGTACTTGGAAGGCTGAGACAGGAGGATCACAGATTTGTGGACAGCCTCAGCTACTTAGTGAGGCCTTCCACACCTTAATGAGATCTTGTTTCAAAATAAAGAATAAAAAATAGGGCTTGGGGGGTGAGCTCAAAGATAGAATGCCCCTGAGTTCAATCCCCAGCACTACAAAAAAAAAAAAAAAGGGGGGGGGGAAATATATATGTTTTTCCTTCTTTTAATTGGGCATGGTGACACATGACTGTAATCACAATATTTGGGAGGCTGAGACAGGAGGATCACAGGTTTGAGACCAGCCCCAGCAATTTAGAAAGGTCTGGGGGTATAGATTGGAGGCAGAATGCCCCTGGGTTCAATCCCCAGTACCCTCACAAAACACACACACACACACACACACACACACACACACACACACACACACACACACACACACACACACACACACACACACACCCTCCCTCCCTCCCCCCCCCAAACAGGGTCTCACTAAGTTACCATGTGCTGGCCTCAGATCTGCGATCCTCCTGTCTCAGTCTCCCAAGTACTCGGATTATAGTGCTAGTTCTGTGCCATTTGTTAAAACTGGAGATGGTTGTTACATTATCATCTCTCTTTCTCAAAGATTGTGCCTAAGCCGGGCGTGGTGGTGCACACTTGTAATCCCAGCATTTGGGAGGCTGAGACCGGAGGATACGAGTTTGTGGCCAGTCTCAGCTATCTAGTGAGGCCCTCCACAACTTATTGAGACCCTATTTCAAAGTAAAGAATGAAAAATAGGGCTGGAGGTATAGCTCAGAGGTAGAATGCCCCTGAGTTCAATCCTCAGTACCGGGGGGGGGGGTTTGAGCCTATGTGACTAACAAAATATAAATTTTCATTTTCCCCTGATCCTTTTTTTTTTTTTTTTTTTTTTGAGTGATGAGGTAGGGAGTAGGTTAAGGTCCTCATCCACATTATTCTGCCTCAGTGGCTACTGGTTGCTCTTTGGTAGAAACCCTAGCTGAGTATTTTTTTGTTGTTGTTTTGTTTTTGTACTGGGGGTTGAACTCAGGAATGTTCTACATCTGAGCTATACTCCTAGTGTTTTTCTATTATATTAGTTTTTCTATTTTGAAACAGGATCTCAATAAGTTGCTGAGAGTCTTGCTAAGTTGCCAGGGCTGGCCTTGAACCTGTATCCTGTCTCAGCCTCCCAAGTTCTGAGATTACAGGCATGTGCCACCACCTCTGGCTCTAGACTAGTAATTCTAATTGTGTACAGTAACAGTTCTTCCTAGTAACAATCATAGCAACTGTGGAAATGGTCCCTGTGAATGAATACCAGTTGTTAGATAGTATCTTTTGCTCATTACGGAATGGCAGAAGCCCTTTAGACTCCCTGGCTTGATGTATCTTGAAATTTTTCAATTGGGAAGATCACATTTTACAATTTGTTATCAACTGCCTCACTCCCTGATAATGTTCCATGCTTCTTGTTTCTTTCACTAGAAGTCCCCATCTCCTTCCTTCTTTTCATTAAGAACCTCCCTTACTCCAGACCCTTTACAAAATGCCAGGGATACAAAGATTAATAACAGTCCTCGTCCTTGAGGGATTGGTGGTCATTTATATATATCCCCACATCCACTGCAGGTGGGAGCATAAAAATATGAATAAAATGCTGTGAGAACAGAGATGGGGTGATCTCTGTCAGCAGCGTGGTGGGGACTGGGAAAGCATTGCAATGGAATAATCGTTACTATTATTATTATTTGTGCATGTGATACTAGGAATTGAACCCAGGGGCATTCTGTCTCTGAGCTATACCCTCAGCCCTATTTTTTGTTTGTTTGTTTGTTTTGTTTTGTTTTGAAACAAAGTGTCTTGCTAAGTTGCAGAGGGCCTAAGTTGCTGAGTCTGTCTTTGAACCTGCAATCCTCCTGTCTCAGCCTCACAAGTACTAGAATTATAAGCATGTGCTCATACCAGGCTATGGAATCTTGTAGTTGGGTAGAAGTTTGCCAGTTAAGATGGAAGAAAATGTGTTCTGAGAAGACAACAGGGTGTGCAAAGGAAAAGATCCACTCTGTTTTTCTTTCTTTCTTTCTTTTTTTTTTTTTGCGGTACTGGGGATTGAACCCAGGGGCATTCTACCTCCGAGCTATACCCCCAGACCTA
>PVLC010022387.1:10136-26918 GCA_004027655.1 Graphiurus murinus
GTACTGGGGATTGAACTCAGGGGCATTCTACCTCCAAGCTATACCCCCAGCCCTATTTTTTATTCTTTATTTTGAAACTGAGTCTCACTAAGTTGCGGAGTGCCTCACTAGGTAGCTGAGGCTGGCCGCGAACCCGGATCCTCCGGTCTCAGCCTCCCGAATGCTGGGATTACAAGCGTGCGCCACCACGCCCGGCTCCCAGACCTATTTTTTATTCTTTATTTTGAAACCGGGTCTCACTAAGTTGCGGAGTGCCTCACTAGTTAGCTGAGGCTGGCCTCGAACCCGGATCCTCCAGTCTCAGCCTCCCAAATGCTGGGATTACAAGCGTGCGCCATCACACCTGGCTATTGATTATATTCTTGCCTATTTAAAATAGTCTCTTTCTTTAGCTTTAGTGAGGTCATTTCTTGGTTTTCCTTTATCTAATTGCTGTTTGTCTGCCTTTGTTGGATCTTTTTCTTCTTCTGACTTGTGTTGTTTTGTTGTTGCTAGGGATGGAAGCCAGGACCTTATGCATACTGAGCTATACTCTCAGTCCCTCCTCCTTCTGACTCTTAACTGTGACAGTTTCCTAAGGGGTAGGACAGTTTGGTGAAGTGGGAAGCAGCATGGGTTTTGGAGACAGGTGGGTTCAAATCCAAAGTTTCTGGACTTATCAGCTGACTGATCTGGGGCGTGACTCATCTGAGCCTCAGTTTTCTCATCTGTAAATAAGGATAATAATATCTTCTCTGTAAAATTATGAGAATTAAGTGAAATGGCACAGCTTCTACCATAGCGCTAACAGAAACACATGCTAGACAGCTGGCATTATTAACACTTTTTCTCACCATCTGTTCTTTCTCTTACTCTTTTAGCTTCTGCTTTTTTTTTAAGTTGTAAACTCACATATCTACCACTTAAAATCTATTTTTTTTTGGGGGGGGGCGTTGTGGTACTAGGGATTGAATCCAGAGGCATTCTACCTCCAAGCCATCTATCTATCTATCTATCTATCTATCTATCTATCTATCTATCTATATCTATATCTATATCTATATATTTAAATTTAAATTTAAATTTTTTTGTTTTGAAATAGGTCTTGTTAGATTTCTGAGTCTCTAAGAGGCTGGTCTTGAACTTGCTATCCTCTTTTCGCAACCTCCCAAGTACTGGGATTACAGGCATGCACTACTACACCTAGTTCTAAAATTTTGAAGTGTTATTTTTTTGTTTTGTTTTTGAAAAAAAACATAAAATTGAATCTATCATATTAACAAATATTTAAGTATGTAATACAGTATCACTAAGTATATGCACATTGTTACACAACAGGTCTCTAGAACTTTTTCATCTTGCATGACTGAAATGCTATAGTCAGTGAGTAGCAACCCTTCACTTTCCCCAATCCCTGACAACCATCATTATTCTCTCTCTCTCTTTTTTTTTTTTGCAGTACTGAGGATTGAACTCAGGGTCATTCTACCTCTGAGCTACTCCCTCAGTCCTGTTTTTTATTCTTTATTTTGAAACAGGGTCTCACTAAGTTGCGGAGGGCCTCACTAAGTAGCTGAGGCTGGCCGAGAACCCTGATCCTCCTGTCTCAGCCTCCCAAGTACTGGGATTACAAGCGTGGGCCACCACACCTGGCTTCATCATTACTCTTTCTGTTATTAATTTGGCTGCTTTAAATACTTCAAACTGGGCATGGTAGCACACATCTGTAATCCTGGTTCTTGGGAAACTGAGACAGGAGGATTGCAGGTTTGAGACCAGTCTCAGTAACTCAGTGACCTGTTTGAAAATAAAAAAAAAAAAAATGGGACTGGTGATGTAGCTGAGGCAGAATTGTATCCAATCCCAAGAAAGAAAGAAAGAAGGAAGGAAGGAAGGAAGGAAAGAAGGAAGGAAGGAAGAGAAACTTCATATACTTTGAATCACACAGTATTTATCCTTCCGTGACTAGCTATTTCACTTAGCATGATGTCCCCAAGGTTCATTCCATGTAACAAAATTTCTTTTAAGGCTAAGCAGTATTTTATTGTATTATAAAAATCTTTTAATTTAAAAAAAAATCTCTCTTTTTTCAATTGAGTATTGGGCTTCTGAACTTGGACATCACCTCAAACGCAGTATTTTAAAAACCAAGAACCAAGATTGTACTTGGCTTTCCTCCCTTTGTCCCCATTTTTGAAAGTGGTGGTCACATTCTTCTAGTCTCTAAGATTGGGAACCCTGGAGACATCTTTGACACTTCTCTCTTCATCAGCCTCCCTTTTTAGTCTGTCATCAGGTTCTTTGTTTCTTCAGAATGTCTCTGAAGTTTGCCCTTTCCTTCCCATTCTCTTTGCTAAGATTCTAGTCCAGCCTGAATTATAGCAACTGTCTCCTGTTTTGTTTCCTGTGTTCTGTCTCTCCTTTCCAGTCAGTTCTAGCAGCTATGTTTCTAGTATTTTCTATTGCTCGAAGTCTAAATTTTTTTTTTTTTTTTTTTTTTGCCATACTGGGGATTGAGCTCAGGGGCATTCTACCTCTGAGCTATACCCCAAGCCCTTTTTTTTTTTTTTTTGAGGTAATGGGGATTGAACTCAGGGGCATTCTACCTCCGAGCTACACCCCCAGCCCTATTTTTTATTCTTTATTTTGAAACCGGGTCTCACTAAGTTTCAGAGTGCCTCACTAAGTAGCCGAGGCTGGTCGCGAACTCAGATCCTCCGGTCTCAGCCTCCCGAATGCTGGGATTACAAGCTTGCGCCACCACGCCCAGCTCCTATTTTTTATTCTTTATTTTGAAACAGGGTCTCACTAAGTTGTGGAGGGCCTCACTAGGTAGCTGAGGCTGGCCGCGGACCTGGATCCTCTGGTCTCAGCCTCCCATATGCTGGGATTACAAGCATGTGCCACCACGCCCGGCTGAAGTCTAAATTAAAAAAAAAAATACCTTGGGCGTGGTGGCGCACGCTTGTAATCCCAGCATTCGGGAGGCTGAGACCCAAGGATCCAGGTTCACGGCCAGCCTCAGCTACCTAGTGAGACACTCTGCAACTTAGTGAGACTCGGTTTCAAAATAAAGAATAAAAAATAGGGCTGGGGGTGTAGCTCGGAGGTAGAATGCCCCTGAGTTCAAGCTCCAGTACCGCAAAAAAAAAAAAAAAAAAAGGTTGGACTGCCCTTCTCCTGGTCCAAGCTTATCTCACATGATTTCCTCGAACACATCTGCAGTCCAGAGAACTCTGTCCTCATGAGCCACAGTGTCCCTCATTCATTCTCCCCCTGCCTTTTCTTGTGCAGTCCTCACCCCCTGGAATGCCATCCTTCTTTATGCTAACCTGAAGTCTATTCAGTCTCGCAAGCCTCACTTTAGGCCTTCCTTCTCATGAAATCCTCTCTGACCATGGAAGTCCAAGGTAATACGTCACTTTCCCACAGAGTTTTTGTCTCTGTTGAAATTGTGAGCTTTTTGAGGGGACTATTTATAGATGTTGTATTTCTAACTCTTACAGTGACTAACTCATGCCCAGCCAAAGTTAAATGTTTATTACTGAACCTTTATAAAGTGTGGAGACCAAAGTGAATGATTGTTTCATTGGACAGGTATGTATGAGCATCTACCATGAATGCTCTGTTGGGCAGAGGGGTCAAGCAATGAGTGGCTCAGTAACGAGCCTGGATATGCTTACACAGGCAGATAAGAGAGAAGTATTGGTTGGTAGACTGGATTTGAGGAAATCAGGCAGTACTCAAGTGAAGACAAATGATAAGAAGAGGGAAACTAGAAAATAAGGCACAAATAAGACAGCTATTATAGAAAAAAGGCATTTAATGAATTCATTCAGCATTTTATTAAGTATCTACTGATACCAATTTATTCTAGGTATTAAGGACATAGCAGCAGGTAAAACAAAGTCTATTCCCTTGTAGAACTTATTTGTTTATTTCTGTACTAGGAATTGAGTCCAGGGGCATTCTACCTCCGAGCTAGATTCATTCATTCATTCATTGATACTGGGTATTTTTTATGTTATTCTATTTTGTGGTACTGGAGATTGAACCTAGGGGCATTCTACCCCCGAGCTACACCCCCAGTCCTTTTATTTTTTTGTTTTGAAACAGAGTCTCCCTAGGTTATTAAGAGTCTCTGTGCAATGCTGAGGTTGGCCGCAAACCTGCAGTCTTCCTGTCTCAGCCTCTCAAGTACTGGGATTACAGGTGTGTGCCACCATATCTGGCTAGAACTTGATTTCTTTTTCTTTTTTTTAAGTAGAGCTTATTTTTAGTAATTTAGAAGCATTTTTTTAAAAATGTAAAGCACCTTTTACTGGATGGGGCCTATCTGTAGGAAGTCAGCAGTGAAGGAGTTAATCTGCTTCTGGGGCTCTAGTCTCTGTTGAAACAGATGGTTTCTCTGCCCCTGGGAGCATTTCTAAGGGGGATTAGAGCACTGGGCTGAAGAGGGCCTGAGACCTCTCTGGCTCACCCCGCAGCACACACACCTGCTGCTCTGGCGCCTGGTGAGCTCTGTAACTTGTCCCCTGCTTGGGGGGCACTTGTTTGCAGGCTTGTGCTTGTGGCTATAGAGCTGGCTGTGTGCTTACTACATTTTAATTTTCCTTTCTTGATTTTTATTTGTTATCCAACATCAATGAAGTCCCATGTTAATTTAATAGATGTTTAATATACCTTTTTAAAGTATACAATTAGCCAGGCATGGTGGCGCATACTTGTAATCCCAGTACTTGGGAGACTGAGACAGGAGGATTGCAAGTTGGTGGACAGCCTCAGCTACTTAGTGAGGCCCTTCACAATTTAATGAGACCCTGTTTCAAAGTAAAGAATAAAAAGTAGGGCTGGGGGTGTAGCTTGGAGGTAGAATGCCCCTGGGTTCAATTCCCAGTGCACCCCCCCCCACATGCACAAAAATAAATAAAGTATACAATTCATTGACTTTGCATTACATTCATAATATTGCACAACCATCATAACTATCTAGTTCAAGAACTTTTTCATGACCCAAATGGAAATCCTTTATCCATTAAACAGTCACTATCTCCACCCCTATGCCCTAGCAACCACTAATCTGCTTTCTGATTTGCCTATTCCGGATTTGCCTGTTTGGGAGATTTTACATAAATAGACTCATGTGGCCTTTTGCATCTGGCTTCTTCACCTAGCATATACATATATGGTCACAAGCCTTTTTCATGTAACATTTTAAGGAATTTTTAGTGTTTCTTTACAGCCATTATAACTTCAAGTTGTCTTCCCTTATTGCTGATTGTTTGGATGGTTTTGAGTTGGTCAGATATTAGAAAAAGGCTACAGTGGACATCTCCCTGACTACGTGCTGCTACCTTTCATAGGATTCTGTATGTCACACAACAGCTGCAGAAGAACCATCATCCCTGATTTGGGATAGTATGACCCATTATCCTACTCTGTGGGAGAACAGTCAAGTAACGAATTTTACTTTTTTGAGGTGCTGGAAATTGAACCTATGGCCTTGTACTTTCTGGGCAAGCGCTGTACTGCTAAGCTACATCCCCAGCCCAAGTAATGAATTTTATATAGAAGGGAGCATTATTCTTTGCAATGTAAGAGCTTGATTGCCAGGGAATACAGGGAAATGTGTGTGTGCGTGTGTGTGTGTGTGTGTGTGTGTGTGTGTGTGTGTGTGTTTTCCCCTGTTGCCTAGGAGTTTTCTCTGATGATCCTATCCCCTAACTACCCCTGTAGTTGTTGGAAAGAATTGATTATGGCAGTTGAAGCTGAAATGTTTTATTCATTTATTTATTTATTATTTGAGAGTCTACTACATGCGACATTTGAGCTTGCTGGTGGGATGCACTTGGTTGGACAGTGCCTTCTTGCTACAGACCTCTGATACTACCTGGGCTGAAGCCAGGACCTGCTTTCAGGGCAGTCTGAGAGGATCCAGAGGCCTGAGCCACAAGGGGCCTTATTACCTCATGGTTTAACACCTCAAGGCTTGGTACCATTATAGGTACTAATTACACTTTAATTTGGATCTCAAGGCCAGGCTGACATTCTTCATACATGGCTGGTCTTGTTCACCACTCTGACAGAGTCCTGGCTTCTAGATGTGCCATTGGGCCTGTGGCCTCCTAGTAGTTTTGTTCACAATTTCCTGGGCAAATTAATAAGGGGAGGGTGCTTGATAGCTGGATAGAAAGGCTTTAGGGACTTTGCTATAGTAACATTCGTGTGTTCATGCAAGAGTTGGGGTTGGAGTGTCACAGATTGTACATGTAGCCCAGCTATATCTGGGATTGGTGTTGCTGGGGCCTTTTCTTCAAGTAGACTGTCTCCTCTCCCCCTTTTCTTAATAACCCCCCTCCCCCCGGCTTTGTGGTACTAGGGATTGAACTAGAGGCATTCTACCTCTAAGCTACATCCCTAGCCCTATTTTATTTTATTTTTTGAAACAGTCTCACTAAAGTTGTGGAGGACCTCTTGAGGTTATTGAGGCTGGCTGTGAACCTGTGATCTTCTTGTCTCAGCTTCCTAAGTAGTTGGATTACAGGCATGGAGCACCCCACCTTCCAAACCCAGTATTAAGTGGAGAAAGTCCTGGGAACCACTGCCAGACCTTAGCTGTTTACCTAGGAAAGTACTAAAACTCTGAATTGTTGATTTGGTGTGGAAAGCAGAGAGGCTAGTGAGAACACTAGCAGTTAGGCCTGATGGCTGCCCCTTTGCATCTACCACTTGCTGCCTTTTTTTTTTCCTTCTTTCTTTCTTTCTTTTTTTTTTTTTGTGGTACTGGGTTTTGAACTCAGGGGCATTCTACCTCCGAGCTATACTCCCAGCCCTATTTTTTATTCTTCATTTTGAAACAGAGTCTCACTAAGTTGCGGAGTGCCTCACTAGGTAGCTGAGGCTGGCCTCGAACCCGGATCCTCTGGTCTCAGCCTCCCCAATGCTGGGATTACAAGCGTGCGCCACCACGCCCGGCTCCTTCTTTCTTCAATGTTAGAATTTGATCTATGTCTATATCTTCAGATGTATTTTTCTTTTTCTTTCTTTCTTTTTTTTTTTTTTTTGCGTTACTGGGGATTGAACTCAGGGGTATTCTACCTCCGAGCCACACCCCCAGCCCTATTTTTATTCTTTATTTTAAAACAGGGTCTCACTAAGTTGCAGAGTGCCTCACTAAGTAGCTGAGGCTGGCCTCGAACCTGGATCCTCCGGTTTCAGCCTCCCAAATGCTGGGATTACAAGCATGTGCCACCACGCCCGGCTTCAGATGTATTTTTCTTCGTGTGTTTGAAAAACAGTCCCCTTTCAGGGGAGGGTGGAGGAGACAAGGGGGATAGGCAGCCAGGAGTGGGGACTCCGATGGATCTCTCTCCAGACCCTGGAGTTAACTGAAGGCCTTGAGTTACTGCTGGGCCACTGTTTGTTTTTCAGTGGGCTGGCTTCACTGAGTGGGACACAAAGGCCCAAAGCACAGACCATTCCCACAAGCCTAACATTTTCATATTTCTTTCTCTGCCAAAGACTCTTTGGTTAGTGTTAAGAATAACTAGTCTGTCCATGGAAATACCAAGGCCCTTTGTTTGCCAGAAGAAAAGGGCTTTTGATTAAGGCCTTCTTCTCTTTTTCTAACCCCCTTTTCTTTAAGCTGCTGTGGGAAGACTTCACAGCCTCTGGAGGTGCTGTGTTTGAAAGGTGCAGGGAAGGCAAGTTAGCTCAATAGGGACTGCGTCGTGCCTTGCCACTCATTTATGTGGAGATGAACAACAGCACATCCATTCAGTTTTTTGGTGATTGCTTCTATTAGCCCTTCTTTCTTTACATCTTTCATGAAGTCCATCCCAAAAGCAGTTCCTACAGGATCTGCAGTACTGGTCTGACCTCGAATCCTGTAGTATCATTTAGTATGACTTTGGACAGGGTACTTAACCTTTCTGTTTAGGCCAGAGTTTTGCAGCTATAAAGTGGGGGTATAAGAGTACCATTTTCATAGGGTTATAAGAAGAATTGAATAGTTAATATGTGGAAAGTTCTTAGAACATTGCTTGGCATATAGTAAGTGCTCATATCAGTAAATATTACAACTGTTAACTATGGCAAATAAGGAATGTACCTTTTTTTTTTTTTTCAGTGTTGGGGATCGAACCCAGGGCCTTGCACATGGTAAGCATGTGCTCTACCACTGAACTGTACCCCTAGCCCCTGAGTATAGCTTTATTTTCCTGATTAGTAATTCCAAATGTGGCTTTCTACAGTTAGCAAAGTCAGACCTTTTGTCCTTTTTGGAATAAAAAGAAGGCAGATGTTCCCATTAGACCTGATCTTTTTATCAGGCAGAGGCAAAGGGAAAGATTTACTCTGTCTGTGGACACATCATAAAGGCACAGATTCTCAGTTGAACATCAGCAAGGGAATCTATTTTTTAAGGAACTTAACAGTTTTGTAAAATCAGTTCCTATTTATGGGGTGGGGGTGAGTTATGACTACATCTACTTTCTCATTCTTTGTCTGAGGACAGTGATGTTTCTTGTGTGCCAGAACAGCCTGAACCAAACTATAGAAGAGGGTCCCCTAGTCAAATATACAGTAGTAGTAAGAGAAGCAGGAGGCATCTCTGTAGGTAAAGAGACCATCCTGAGGGCAGGGGCTGGGTCTGATGACTGCCACCAGGTCTGTATCATTAAGGAAGCTTGAGCCAGTGCCTGGCCATTGCATTTCCCTGGCCACAGTATGAGAAATGAGGAATGACCTTCTCTAAACCTCTGAGCTGTTTTATGTTGCCTCTGCCCAAATTGCTTAGGAAGTGACACAGAAATTTAGGTTTTTGTCTTTTTCTTGCCCTTTCTGTATTGTCTTTAGCTTTTAGAAAGGACTTCCTTGGCTGACTCTCTCCTCCCCTCCCCTGTCTCCTGCAAGGTGAAGTCTTGTCTTACCTCCTTGCAGGAGGAGGTTAGGTTATATAGACTACACATAGAAATGAAAATCCCAACTAATCAAAATTATCCTTGAAAAATATCTTAAATGACCCAGAAATCAAAGTATATAAACAGTTTTGTGTATATGACAGTTGAAATATTGTTGTGTATATGGGCAGAGTTGAAGTACCGTATAAAATAGTTGGCCTATTAATAGGGACATTTTATTTGAAAAAAAAAATGGGCATTCTCAAACACTAGAGTTGTATTTGGCGTTCAGGAGCCCACAGTGAGAGAGGCATGTGGGAATCTGAGATTCAAGTCTCTTATCTCATGCTCATCCTGGTACACCACCTTGGTGTGGAACTTCCTTCAGTGCAATCTCGGGTAAACCTCTGAATTGTGTAAATTATTTCTCTCTCTGGTCAGATTTGTATAGTTAAAAGCAAATGTAGGGGGAAAAAAAGCAAATGTGTTTTGATTCTACTTTTTTTTTTTTTGCCCTCCAATATTGGGGATTGAACCCAGGGCATTCTTTTTCTTAGCTACACCCCAGCCCCCTTTTAAAATTTTAATTTAATTTTGGTACTGGGAATTGAGCCCAGGGCCATTCTACCTCTGAGGTACACCCCAGCTCTTTTTTATTTTTTGTTTTGAAACAGGGTTTTGCTAGGTTTCTTAGAGTCTTGCTATGCTGCTGAGACTGGTCTTAAACCTGTGATCCCGTTTCAGCCTCTCAAGTACTGGGGTTACAGGTGTGCACCACCACGCCTGGCTTCTACTGTGGCTTTTTTTGCTGTTTTTCTTATTTCTTTCTCTCCTTTCTTTTTTCTTTTTTTGATTTCTTCTTCTAAAACCATTTTTATCGCTTTTAGCAATTTTTCTCTTATCAGAATGCTTCCTTGTTCCATTGCTTAATTATTTTTGCTGTTCAGGATTCTTAAAAGGGCTCAGGGGAGGACCTCTAAAAGTCCTCTCCATTTTAGATTCTGTAGTCATAGCTTCCACTTTTCTTCTCTTGGATCCTATGTTCACTTGTGGGGAAAACAAACAGTTAAAAGATCTTGCAGCCAGGCATGGTGGCACATGCTTGTAATCCCAGTACTTGGGAGGCTGAGACATGAGGATCTCGGTTCTCGGCCAGCCTCAGCTACGTAGTGAGGCTCTCTGCAACTTAGTGAGACCCTGTTTCAAAATAAAAAATAAAAATAGGGCTGGCGGTGTAGCTCCTATCCAAGGCCTCAGAGGCAAGCCATGTGATTTGTAGGAAAGTCATTCAGTTATGAGACAGGAACCTACTCTATGGGAGGTTTCAGCTTGTTAATAACGAGCTCTGTGACTGTGACAGGTGTCCTCTGATTTTCTCAGGTGGGCTCAGTTACTCAAATATTTATTTATTTATTTAGGTGTTGGGGATTGAATCCAGGGACATTCTACTTCTGAGCTACACCCCCAGACCTTTTTATTTATTTATTTTTGTGTGTGGTACTAGAGATTGAACCTGGGGGCATTCTACCTCTAAACTGTACCCCTATACCTACTTTACTTTTTCTATTTTGAAACAGGGTCTCAATAGGTTGATGTGAGTCTCACTACTTACTGAGGCTGTCCTTGAACCTGTGATCTTTCTGTTTCAGCCTCCCAAGTACTGGGATTAAAGCATGCGCTACCACACTTGGCTTGTTTTTGTTTTGAAACAAGGTCTCCCTAGGCTGTTAAGAGTCTCAATAAGTCACTGAGACTGGTGTTGAACCTGCGATCCTCCTGTCTCAGCCTCCCAAGTACTGGGATTAGAGACATGCACCACCATGCTTGGCCTCATCTATCTTTTTACGATATTATGAATTTTAGGTTGTTTGCCGGCCAACCTAACTAGTGTTTCCATAGCAGGAGTTTCCCAGCCGGATGGCTAATGTAACTGCCCAACTCCCTAGCTGTTGCTGTACAAAAAGGGAATATCATGAGAGGTCCAGGAGCTACTCCATGTATTGTTCATAACATTTTCTATTGCCAATGGAGAGGGGGATGGTGGTGATGATAGGGGTGTTTTTATTCATAGAGGAAGACTGAACTGTAGTCCTCATGCCCAGTTTCTAATTGGCATTGGTAATATAAACATCGTTCACAGAGTCAGCCCCAAGAGGTGACCTTGTGGGAGCATCTCAGTTTTGTTCTGGGTGCTGTTTACTTTGCTATCTCTACCAGCAGCAGCTGTGAATGGAAGCCATTGCCTTCTAAAGTGCCCTCAGGCCGTTCTCAGTGACCCTCAAATCTTAAGAATCATTTGGGTGAGAATAATGCTGAAATCCTGTTGCTATTTGGCCCCAAAGAAAAGCTGCACTGCCATGGCAATAAAGCTCCCCATTGAATAAGTAAAATGGCAATTTCCAAGAATCTGGGTGGTAGTTATTTCAAACAAGTTGAGAAATGGGATCAGTGAGAGAGAAGGGGATTTCTGCAGAATCCAAGCTGTCAGGGAAGTAGTTATTCCCTACTGGCTTCTATTTACAAATTCTAGAAGAGGAGCATGAGGCCTCTCTGTTGTGCCCCTGTCCTGAGTAAGAGGAGAATTCACAGAGGCCAGCCAGTGTACTACTTGACAATTATATTATAACTTTTCCTTTTAAAAATACTTTAACTTGCTGACGTGGTGGCGCATGCCTATAATCCTAGTACTTGGGTGACGGAGACAGGAGGATTGCAGATCAAGGCCAAACTCAGCAACTTAACAAGATCCTATTTTAAAATAAAAAATAAAATAGGGCTCAGGTTGTATCTTGGAGGTGGAACACCTTGAGTTCAATCCCTAGTACCCCCACAAATATTTTAACATACTGAATATAATTTTAGTGCCTCATAGAGGGATGCACACATGTTAACATTCTTCCTAAAATCAGAAATACAAGAAATGTAGAAATATATGGTAGTTGTAGCCAGGTGCACTGGTTACACTACTCAGTAACTACTCAGGAGGCTGAGTGAGAAGATTGCAAGTTCAAGGCCAGCCTGGGCAACTTAGCAAGATCCTGTTCCAAAATAATTTTTTTTAAAAAAGGTATGCCGGTGTAGTTCAGTGGCAGAGGGCTTGCCTAACATGTGTGAACCCCTAGGTTTATTCCTCAGTACCACAAAAAAGGAAATAAACATACATATATACATAGATATATGTTATATTTCCTCTTGGGGAAGTCAGTTTGGGATTTCCTTGTCTTTCTGTCCTGTCATACTACTTGAGAGGTAGTAAGAACATTCTCTTCTTTTTTTCTCTGTAGAGTTTTCCCTAGTGGGGCAAATAGTTCCTAGATTTGGCAACATTCTTTTCCTAAAGATTCTTGAGGCATGAGGGTCACTGAGGTTTATTTTTAAATTCATAGCTCCTGGTTGAGGGAAAGCAGTTGTCCCACTGAATTCCCTGTGGAGGCTCTCAGCTGCCCAGACACCCCCACGTCTTTACCAGGCACATTCCAGCAGTCTTAAAACCCTGACCCTCAGAATTGAAATTCTGGTCTGGCGTCTCTCTCCTGGAATCCCCTTATGTGGCAAGGCTGTGGCAAGGAGCAGGCGGCCTGTGACCTTAATATAAAACTTCCAGCTGGCAAAGTGGTTTATAGATTTAGGCTTATTGAAAGTTTCCTTTTACTTTCTTGTCAGCTTTAGCCATCTCTTGAAGGTCTTTTTAGTTTCTTTCAGGGTTTTCTAGAAGCATGCTGGAGCCATTCAGAATATCAGGAGTTAAACCATAGTAAACTTGTGGAGAATGATTAAACAGTGATTAAGTGATATTTTAACTTCTGTTTACAGGGGAGAAATGGAAATCATCAGGGGGAAGAAAAGCTTGCCGCTTTGGCTGAAGTCATCTTATCGTTGCTGGCCAGGGCTGCCTGTCCTTATTCAGTTTCATTTTTAGCTGCAAGGTGACCCTCCCACACACACTTCTCCACTGATGTTCATCTTTGTCTTTACTCATATTCTGTCCCCTTCTCTTCTCCACCTTCATCTTGCTCTAATTGGTCTAGCAAAACCAGTTCCACTCAGAACAGAGTTGGTGGCACTCCACTGCCCTTGTGTGTAGTGTTTCCTGAAGACCTTGGGATAAAACATAGGAGGTTTGGGATACTGGAAAGCCATGGGACTGGGGGGAAGAGACCTGGGTTTGAATGCAGGTCTGCTGCTAGTTAGCCATGTGATTTTGGACAAGTTACTTAATCTCTGTAAGTCTGTTTCCTGCTCCTATAAAATGGGGATCATGATTCCTACCTGTAGGAGTAGGAATTAGGATTAGAGTTATGTATGTAAAGAGCATTGCCTGGTGCACATAGTAGGTGATTCATTAGGTTTAAAGTGGGGCTTTGCTGTGTTATTGAAGATGTCACAGCTGATACTGCCTTTGGTTAGCTTTTTGCCTACTCTTTTTTTTTGCGGTACTGGGGATTGAACTCAGGGGCATTCTGCCTCCGAGCTACACCCCCAGCCCTATTTTTTATTCTTTATTTTGAAACTGAGTCTCATTAAGTTGCAGAGTGCCTCACTAGGTAGCTGAGGCTGGCTGTGAACCTGGATCCTCCAGTCTCAGCCTCCCGAATGTTGGGATTACAAGCGTGCGCCACCCCGCCCGGCAGCTTTTTGCCTACTCTTATAATGACAATTGTATACTTTATGTTTTACAGAATAAAATTATGCTTTTCTTTGCCTTTATTATAGTCTAATAATATAATAGCATACACAAGAAACTTAGAGGGCTTTTAGCCCTCATCATCTCCATGAGCCTCATCAAAGCTGCTCTAAATAAATTTCACCCAGGTTACCATATACATACCTATTTTATATAAAATTTCTGGTTCCCTTCTAGTACAAAGATTTATTTCTTTTAGGAATGATTTGTAGCCAGTTTATGTAAAAGAAAATATAATTTCTGAGCACTTTATTTGTTGTATTTGAGGCATTTGTGATTGAAAGATGAATAATGATTATTCTAGCCTTCCTTTACTAATGTGGAATGAGTTAAGGCTAGTAGGGTCTGGCAAATTCTAGGGCCTTTGCCATTCTTCTCATCCCTATCTAGGTCTTATATCTAGGTCTCAAGGTGCTTGGCTGTATTGAAAACTTGTTAAAAAGTGTTGCTTTGCACGCCAGGTGTGGTAGTGCACACCTGTAATCCCAGTACTTGGGAGGTAGGAGGATCTACATAGGTTCAAGACCAGCCTTAGCAATTTAGTGAGACTCTCAGTAACCTAGTGAGACCCTTTTTCAAAACAAAAAATAAAATAGGTTTGGAGGAAAGGGTATAGATCAGAGATAGAATGCCTCTGGGTTTAATCTGTGGTACCACATTGAAAAAAAAGTGTTGCTTTGCAATATGAAAGATATTTTATGGCTTTCTAATTAGTAACTTTTAGCATATATTTTTGGGGGGAAGGTCCTCAAAATCAAGACCTCTAGTATGCCAAGTATTTGATAGGATATAAGAAAAATTTGAGTATTTTAGTCTCAGAGTATCAGTAAGTGACTCAACTGGCCTTTTGTTTTATATGTTCATGTACTAGAAGACTTAATATTAAGATGGTAATAGTCCCCAAAGTGATCTACAGAGTCAATGTACTCCCTATCAGCATCTTTTTTGTGTGTGTGTGATACTAAAGATTCAACCCAGGGGCATTCTACCTCCAAGCTACACCCCCAGTCCTATTTTATGTTTTATTTTGAAACAGGTTCTTGCTAAGTTGCTGAGGGTCTTACTAAATTGCTGCTTCTGGCCTTGAAATTGTGATCTGCCTCTCTTAGCTTCCCAAGTACTGGGATTACAGGTATGCGCCTGGTTCTCTATCAGACTCTTAGCTGTTTATTTTTTTCTTTCCCAGAAATTGGTAAACCAATCCTGAAATTTATTTGAAAATGCAAGAGACTCAGAATAGCCAAAACAATCTTGAAAAAGAACAGAGTAGGAGGACTCACACTTCCCAATTTGAAAATGTACTCCAAGCTGAGTATGCTGGCACACGCTTGTAATCCCAGTACTTGGGAGGCTGAGAGAGGCAGATCACAGGTTTGTGGCCAGCCTCAACTACTTAGTGAGGCCCTCTGCAGCTTAGTGAGACCCTGTTTCAAAATAAAGAATAAAAAATAGGGCTGGGGGTATAACTCAGAGGGTTCAATCCCCAGTACTGCAAAAGGAAAAAAAAAGGAAAGAAAAATGTACTCCAATACATTTTTGGAGTTACAATAATTAAAACAGTGTGGTAATGGTGTAAGGAAGATAAATTCATCAGTGGAATAATTGAGAGTCCAAAAATAAAACCTTATGTTTTTATACTTATGGTCAGTTGATATTTGATAAGGTACCAAAATAATTCAGTGTGGAAAAGAATTATACTTTGAAAGTGGATGGATATCCATATGTAAAAGAATGAATTTGGACCCCCTACCTCATATAACATATGGAAGGTAACTCAAAATGGACCATAGACTGACATGTAAAAGCAACAATTATGAATCCATTAGAAGAAAAATCTTTGTGACTTGCAATAGGCAGTTACTCCTTGGATATGACATCGAAAGCATAAATAACAAAAAAGAAAAAAAAAGTAAGTTAGACTTGATCGAAATCAAAAACTTTCTGCTTCAAAGGATCTTAAAAAGAAAAAACCCACAGAATGGGAAAAAATATTTGCAAATTATATATCTAATAAGGTACTTAAACCAGATGTGGTGGCGCACACCTGTAATCCCAGTACTTGGGAGGCTGAGACAGGAGGATCACAGGTTTGAGGACAGCCGTAGCAAGTAATGAGACTCTAATCAACCTAGCAAGATCCTATTTCCAGCTAAGAAAAAAATCAGGTGGGGTTGTAGCTCAAAGGTGGAATGCCTCTGGGTTCAACCCCCAGTGCCACCAAAAAAAAAAAAAAAAAAAAAAAAAGTATATTGAACATAAAAATAACTCTTGGAACTCAATAGTAAAAAGACAAATAACCTAATTTAAAAATGGGCAAAGAGCCAGGCATGGTGGGCACGCTTGTAATCTCAGTACTTGGGAGGTTAAGACAGGAGGATCGCAGGTTCGCGGCCAGCCTCAGCTACCTAGTGAGGCCCTCTGCAACTTAGTGAGACCCTGTTTAAAAATAAAGAATAAAAAATAGGGCTGGGGGTGTAGCTCGGAGGTAGAATGGATTTGAAAAACTGTTTCTACAAGAAAAATACACAAATGGACAATAAGCATGTGAAGAGATGCTGCACGTTATTAGTCATTAGGAAAATGCAAATCAAACTACAATAAGAAACCACTTCATACCCACTAGAATAATTATAATAAAAAGATAGAGCTGGGCGTGGTGGCACACACCTTTAATCCCAGACAGGAGAATCACAGATTCAAAGAGAGTCTCAGCAACCTAGTGAAACTGTTATGGGGTTCGGGCCGTACCCCAAAAATAGAATAAAAATCCAGGTTCGTTGATATTGTGAAAAAAAGAATTTTAACACATATCATTCACAACATCTGGCAGTTTAATTCTTCAGGAACAGGTCAGGGAGAGGAAAACTGGGGTGTAGGAAAAGACGGGAAGTGCAGAAAGCTTAGGGCATGGTCCCCAATCCCGGGCAGGAGTCCAAGAGAGCGAGCGACATGTGGATTCCAGAGGGTATAGGAGAGGGCGGGGTCCTTCCAGCCCCTCACTCTCAGTTCATAGGTTGAGCTCCAGGTGAGGTCTCGCTCCTCCTCTTTCCAGGTGTGCGTCTCCGGTGGGCGGTGGGCTGGGCTATACGTTGTGGGCTGGGCTGTACGTTTCTCTCGGGCCGAACCAAAATTTTTCTTTTTAAGGGGTGGACGACACTCTCCGGATTTTTAAAAGGCTAAAAACTATATTTCTATGAATTTTCCCGATACCTCTTTTTC
>PVLC010022388.1:0-26808 GCA_004027655.1 Graphiurus murinus
CAGCCCCATTTTTTATTCTTTATTTTGAAACCGAGTCTCACTAAGTTGCGGAGTGCCTCACTAGGTAGCTGAGGCTGGCCGCGAACCCGGATCCTCCGGTCTCAGCCTCCCGAATGCTGGGATTACAAGCGTGCGCCACCACGCCCGGCTGCTGTAATATATTCTAAATAAACAATTGTTTCATCCAAGATTTCTGTTACTATCACATCATTCTTTTTCTTTTCTGATGGCGCAGATTAATATAGTGCTAGCACATTTACTTTTTTCATCTTTTATACCAATTTTTTTTTCACTTTGGTCTATTCTGAGTCTTTTATGTTTTGTTCAGGAATAGAACTTTGAAACAAGAGCATCAGGTAGTGGAAAGGATGTGGGCTTTTGAGACAGAGACCTGAATTTGGATTTTTACTCCTTCACTTACTAGCTTTTTGTTTTGTTTTCTAAACTACTTCCAGCCACACTGTCCTGCCTATAATGTGAGGGGTTAGTTGGGTTATCAGGAGGATTAGATAAGACAACCTAAGAGAAATGCCTACCATAATCCCCTACTCAGAGTAAATGTAAAATAAATTATGATTCTCCTTTATATCGAGTGCTCTCTTTCTCTCTCTCTCTCTCTCTCTCTCTCTCTCATGCTTTTTTGTCAGATATTTTTACCCTTCCCTCCCTTTCTTTGTCTTTCTGTCTCTGTTCTTAACCCCAAAGTCTCAGTCCTTCTTATGATATGCACTTATCCATTTTGAAATTTGCTTTGACCATGCTCTGGTCATTCATGTTAGACAAATGGAATTGTTGGGATTGTTTCATGAGCAAAATATCATGTGTAACAGTTTTTATCATACTACTTTTCCAGTCATAACTGTTGTCTCCCATCCCATGACCTGGATAACTGGGCCTTTTACTTCTCACTCATCCATTTTTATGTTCTCCGTATCAAGTTGACAGACTTCCTACCAGACGTCTTTATCTTGGCTATCGAGAGTAGGTTTGGTTGTGAATAATAGAGACTCAACTGTTAAAAAGGTAGATTTTTCTTTTTTTCTTCCTGGTACTGGAGTTTGAACCCAGGGCCATTCTACCTCTGAGCTATACTTGTGGCACATTTTATTTCAATTTTGAAACAGGGCCTCACTAAGTTTCTAAGGGTCTTGCTAAATTGCTGAGTCTGTCCTTCAATCTGCAATCCTCCTTTTTCTGCTTCACAAATACTAGGATTACAGGCATGCACAAGACATTGGGCTAGAATTGTATTTCTACTTAAAAGTCTAGCAGTCTTGTGCTGCTGTTGTGATTTTGATCCATTGATTCATGATAGCTACAAAAATTCATACAATTTTCTTTTTTTTTTTTTTTTTTTGGTACTAGAGATTGCACCCCCAGAGGAATTTTATCTCTGAGTTTACCCTAACCCTTTTAAATTTATTCTCTGAAGTTTTCAAGCAAAGTGTTGCTAAGTTGCTGAATCTGGCCTTAAACCTGTGATTCTCCTGTCTCAGCCTCCCAAGCACTAGAATTATGTGTATGCCCTCTGTAAGAACTCAGGCTTTTTTTTTTTTTTTTGGTGTTTGGAATTAAACCTAAGGATATTTTACCTCCAAGCTACATCTCCAGCACTGTTTAATTAATTAATTAATTAATTAAGTAATTAATTGATTTTTGTGGTACTATGGATTGAACCCAGGGACACTCTACCTCTGAGCTATATCTCCAGCCCTATTTTATTTTATTTTTTTTTATTTTTGAAATAGGACCTCATTAGGCCAGCTGTAGTAGTGCACACTTATATACTTGGGAGCTGAGACAGGAGGATTGTAGATTCGAGACCAGCCTCAGCTACTTAGTGAGGCCCTCCACAACTTAGTGAGACCCTGTTTCAAAATAAGGATTAAAAATTAGGGCTGGGAGTGTAGCTCAGAGTTAGAATGCACCTGGGTTCAATCTCCAGTACTGCGAAATAAACAAACAAACAAACAGGGCCTCACTAAATGGCCTGGGTGGCTGACTGTGAACCTGCGATCCTCCTGTCTCAGTCTCCAAAGTACTGGGATTACAGGTGTGTGCTACCACTCAGCTCCCATTTCACTTTTTATTTTTTTATTTATTTATTTTATTTTATTTTATTTTATTTTTTTTTGCGGTACTGGGGATTGAACTCAGGGGCATTCTACCTCCGAGCTATACCCCCAGCCCTATTTTTTATTCTTTATTTTGAAACCGAGTCTCACTTAGTTGCGGAGTGCCTCACTAGGTAGCTGAGGCTGGCCGCGAACCCGGATCCTCTGGTCTCAGCCTCCCGAATGCTGGGATTACAAGCGTACGCCACCACGCCCGGCTCACTTTTTATTTTGAAACAGGGTCTTGCTTAGTTGCTTAGAGCCTTGCTACATTGCTGAGGCTAGCCTTAAACCTGTAGTCCTCTTGTCTCAGACTCCCAATTACTGGGATTACAGAAGCAAACCACCATGCCCAGTAAACTCAGCCATTTTCTATCTCAAAGTTTCACAATATGCGTGTTTCAGTCTAAGGTCTCCTTCTTGTCCAAGATGGGTATTTAAAGACCTACCATCATATTCAAATATTAGCCAGCAGGAAGTAGACCAGCAACATAGGACATGACTCTCTCTCCGGAAACCACACACACTCGCATCCTTTTACATTTTATTGGCTAAAACGTTATTACATGACCGCAATTAGATATAAGGAAGCATCAAGCATGCAGTGTGTTTCAGTCACCCTCGTGCCTGGAAGGGAAGGATAAATATTTGAGAACAACTAGCAGTGTGTGCCATGTTGGTTCAGGTGAGATGTGCTGTATCCTTAACTATAGTGTTAGGAAATCAAGCCCTTCCCTTTTACAGCATTTCTGTACCATTTATTCTTGTCCAGTACTTTATAAGTGTACACCATTTATGGAAACAGAATACTGTGTTACTGTTTTGTTCATTTTCTTCCTAAGAGACACATGTCTTCTCTATTCAGATTCTTTCTTCCTTTCGGACTCAGCTACCATTTGTGTGCAGATCTAGAGGAATGCCATGTCAAAAGTTTTTCTACAGGTTTTTCTGAAAATACTCCAAACTGTGGACTTTAATATTGTTTTTAACTAGAAGAATGATGGTATAATAGTATAGTACTCTTCATTTTATTTTTAATCTAAGAATCTGCAGAAATGTATCTGTGTGTGTGTGTATGTGTGTGTGTACACATGCACACAATTGGAATTGAACCCAGAGGCATTCTACCTCCGAGCTATACCCCAAGCCCTATTTTATTTATTTATTTTTTAAATAGGGTCTCATTAAGTTGCTAAGAGCCTTGCTAAACTGTTGAGGCTGGACTTGAACCTGTGATCCTGTGATCCTGCTGTCTTAGCCTCCCAAGGACTGGGATTACAGGTGCACACCACTTCGCCCAGCTCCATGTCTTAAATATAGTGTCTAGCATCCCATTTAACCATATTGAAGTTGTAAACAGTCTTACATATGTGCAGTTGTAAACAGTCTTACATATCCATCACAGCAGCCCATACTTTTGGTGCGTCTTGCTTTATCTTATTAAAAAAAAAAATGTCTCTTCTGTTTGGTAGTAACAACTACAACAATTTTCTCTGCCTTTTTTTTTCATATATTTTATTGTGATTAATGGATATGTGAGGCCTTAAGGATATTTTCATTTTAACAGATAAGCAGCTGGGTATTAGAGGTCGGGAACTTGTCCAAAGTTGTATAATTGCTACGCAGCAGATCCAAGGCTCAAATCCCAAGTCTTTGGAATTAAAACTCAATTCCTTTTCTACTAGGGTACAAGAGTTGGAAAATAGTAGCCTTCTAGCACTTACCACAGACTAGGGCTCTTGAATTTTCGTGCTGATGCTTTTTCAGAAGGGCTAGGTCATCCTTCATGGGAGAAGTCCATTTCCACCATGCCATTCAGCTGTTGTAGTGCTGTTTTCCTTTGTTATTTAAGTTTTCTCCTTATCCATAGCTTTAATTAACATCTTCTTCATCCTTAAAATCCTTTACCTTTAGACTCTTTTCCTTTTCTTCTTTGATTGAATTTATAACATTAAAAAAAATGTTTTATCCCTCCTCTCAGGAACTTAAAATCTCTTTAGGGCTACATATGCATAATATATGTATGAAGAAAGGGGCATATTTTTCTTCTTGAAACTGCTGTGTGTGTGTGTGTGTGTGTGTGTGTGTGTGTGTGTGTGTGTGTTAGACTTTATCCAGTATCCTTTTAATTTAAACTGAAGCTGATCTGCCATACTTTTTTCTGAAAATGTTTAATTTTTTTCCTTCATCTTTTACCCATGTACCTCGTACCTATTGTATGTTTAAGACTATTTTTCTCGATTACTTCTATAAAAAGAACAATTTTATTTTTACACACACACACATACACACACACACTTTATATCATCTTATGATTACAAAGAGCGGGATGGGAAGCACAGGCAGTGCTTCCTGCCCTGCGTGGAAATGGGGAGGGAGTCATTCTTCTTTTTGTCCTGCTTCAGCACTGTGGTGCTTTCATTAGGCAAGAGATTTTTTTTTTTTCCCTCTCTTATGATCTTCAGCTTGTATCTGATACAAATAGCTATTTTTCTGTATCTCATTTTTGCCCTTAATCTTACCACCTGGGCTGTTTTTCCCATTTTGGATACTGTCAATGTCTGAACTCTAAAATGACCTCAAATTATAAACTTAGGAATGAACTTTTTTTGGCCAGACTGACTTCACAGAGTTCCACATCTCAGTTGCAGTCTATTCAGTGCTAATTTAAGTGAAAATAAGCTGTCTCAATACCTGTTAAGAACCTATTAAGAAGAGGTATTATCAGAGGGAAAGGGAGCCAGGCATGGTGGCACACACACGCTTGTAATTCCAGTACTTGGGAGGCTGAGACAGGAGCATCCAAGTTTGCATCCAGTCTCAGCTACTTAGGCACTCCGCAACTTACTGAGACCCTGTTTCAAAATAAAGAATAAAAAAATAGGGCTGGGAGTGTAGCTCAGAGGTAGAATGCCCCTGAGTTCAATCTCCAGTACCATAAAAAAATAAATAAATAAATAAATAAATAAAAATTTAAAAAATAAATAAAAGAAAGGGAAGCCAGACATGGTGGCACATGCCTATACTCTCACTATAATCCCAGTACTTGAAAGGCTGAGGCAGGCAGATTGAAAGTTTGAGGCTAACCCCAGCAATTTAGCTAGACTCTCAGCAAGGTAACAAGGCCTTGTTTCAAAATTAAATAAATAAATAAAATTGCTGGGGGTGTAGCTCAGAGGTAGAATGCTCCCAGGTTCAATCCCCAGTGCCAAAACAAAAACAATACAATAAAAAATGCCATTTGTCCGTGATGTAGATTCTCTCTATAGGCTTAGTGTAGGTTGGTTGATTTAATGATTTGGAGGGTTTTTTTGCTTTGTTTCATTATTCACTTTTTGTGTGTTATAGCAGTTTCTAAATACAGGAAAGGAAATTGTAATTACTTTTATAAGCACAAACACTGTCCCCAGGTCTCATCATGACTTTAGCTGGGTTTTTGTAGTCTTTAGGAAGAAGTTCATTGCTCTGCAAAGTCTATGAATCCCTGGACCTGAGGCTTTCTAGCATTTTCTTACTAAGGGAATTAGTCCACTGTCTCCCAGAAGATTCTTAGGAGACATGCCTTAGGGGAAGATCTGCTGTAGAGGTAATGGGTTCACTGTAGGTAATCTCCCCGTAGGTAATCTCTCCCTTCTTGCTTAGTGATTCTGTGACAATTCTGTTATTCAGGTATATATAAAAATCACTACCAGCAACCTCTAAAACCTGGGAGGAACATTTAGCTCTTTCCTGTGGGTAGTTTTGAGCACTTTAGAGGAAAGCCATTTGATAAACATAAGGTCGTTTTGTTGTTGTTACTATTGCCATTACTTGTTATCATTTATGTAACACCTGTTTCACTAATGCAATTGGTTATAGGAGCTGCAATTTGCTCCTGATGGCTACTTTTTGTCATTATGTAATCTGTGGTAAACTACATGCCATCTAAATGTTGTCATTGGGTTTCTTTTGCCTTGAAATTGCAGCCCTGGAATATTGTTTCAGTCCCATTTGTCATGAACCCCTAATGGAAATTTCTTAGGAACATATGGTACCAGGTGTCCAGGAAAAGAAAGCATTAAAAACTAGTGTACCTCCAACTGATTACCCCCTCCTAGTCCTTATTACCTTGGAAAACTATTAAAAGAACATTAGTAAGTTTTCCATTCATAGCTCCATTTTTATAACCAATTGTTAAATTGCTAAGTTGCCATTTTATTGACTTTCAAATTTACAGACTATTTCCAAATCTGTGCTTTAATTTCCTAATGCATAGCTGTTTGAAGATATGCATGTTATGCATTTCTGGTAGATTGTTATTCCTTCCCTGTTTAAAAGCTTTGCATCTCTTTTTCTGAAAAATTCCTGTCAGCAGTTATCAGTTTGCATGTTATAGAACAATACATTGACCTGATAGACTTTGTTAGTCTCTCTTGCAAAGCTAATAGCTCCCCATTATAAGCAGAGAAAGACTTTGTTACCCAGGCACGTTTATTAATTCTCTATTTACTTCTCATAAAAAACTGTAAAAAATATTCTGTTTTGAAATTTGGAATCTTTTGATGTGTGAGGTATTTTTACACAATGAATCAAAGCATTTCTTGCTAATTCCCCTTTCCTGACATTATTAACAATTTTTAAATTCTAGGAACATGAAAGGCTTCACATTAAAATAGGTTACAATAAAGAAAATTGTGGCTCATCTTTTGAATATTTATGTTTACATTACATTATTTCTAAGGCAGAGTATGTTTTTGAGTCATTCACATTTGTAATTGATTTTACTTAGGTTCATTTAGGGAAATTAGTCATTATTTACTTTTTCTTTCTTCAAAACTATTTTTTTCAAACAATTTGAGTATTTGTGCACTGCACAGGTTAGACGTATTTCAGAACTTGTGATCAAATGGCCCTTGGCTTAATTTTTTATGTTTGATGGTCTTCACTGTTACCTGCCAATTCTCTAGTACTACTGGTGAGAATCTTCTTGTTACCTCTGCAAGATTTTGGTCATAAACACATGGGAATAAAGATGGGACTACATTAAACAGTTGCCCACTAAATCCTTCCTTTTAGGTGTGAGTCATATACCAGGGTACAATCGAATTTTAAAGAAAAATTCTTACCAATGTATGTAGGCCCTCAATTTGCTGAATTGAATAAGCAATGTGATAGAGTAAAAAATGCTGGTCAGTGTTAGAAGTGTTTTGGGGAAGTGTTTTTGGGAAGTTTTCCCTAGGCACTACCTTTGTATCATGTATGCATGAAGGCTTATCAGTGAAGAAGGCAGAGGCTCAAGTCCCTTTTGTGCATTTTAAAAATTTATTTTAAAAATTATTTTGAAATAATGTTATTTGCAGAATACTCATTTAAGTATGTTCACAAAATGATCTGACATGATCTAAAACTGATATAAAGAATGACATTAAAGTCTCTATTTGATTATCAGTACCAATTTTAATTTTCTTCTATGAATTCAGAAAAATTTAAATTGTTCTTTTCAGAATCCTTTCTGGATTTGGAATTAAAACTCAGGTGTTATAAATATTAATGATGCTAAGTGTGTATAGACTAGAAATTTGCTAATTATAATCATGAGATGACCACAACTCGTGAAATGTTTTGCTTCTTTTCACTTATACCACAAACATAACAGTTTGAGCGTATTGGGAAAGTGAGAATTTGTTTAATTCATCCTTGAACTCTTGGTTAGTTTTCCCATTTGTTTTTTGGTAAAGAATTTAATACTCTTTTGTATTGATCGAAAAATGATCAGAGTTTTTTTAAATATACACACAACACTTACAACATTCATTTTATATGTAAACTGAGTATTCTAGGCATAATCTCTATAGCCTAAGATTTTCCCTTAAGGCAAATATTTATGTTTCTATTTAGCTTACCTTTTAAAAAAATTTTTGAATAGATTACCTCAAGTCTCCCAGGAAATTTAATTAATTCTGTGGATTTCACACAAGCTGTTAATAGTTGATATTCTCTAGTCTTGAGTTTCAGAGACATCTTTTTATACTTTCATTGCCTAGTGGTTATACTGTGGGCAAATTCCTTCCCTCATTTTACCCAATTCCTTAATTCCATTTCTTCTTGATTGCTCCCTTGAACAGCTTCTCCCATTCATCTTACAATAAGCACTCATATGTATTTAATAATTATTATCTGGTTATTCTTATCCTGTCTTTAGCCACAATAATTCTAGTTTCTTTAGGCTTTATTTTTATACTGCTTTATCTGGCCTTAGTGATTTCAGTGGCTTCTTCTAGTCTAGATCTTTAGAAAAGAGTAGTATGAGATTAAAAAATGAACTTACTGCAAGAAATGTGCTTGTCATTTATCCTTTACATCAGTCAAATTCTTTGAGATCCTCAAACTGACACCTCCATGGGAACATTTATTATTTGTTCAAATATGGCCATAAAAATCGACTTTGCAATCATATTGAGTCATCTTGACAGTGCTGTGAGTGACAGACACTAATCTTATCTGCTGGCTAGCATTTTAAAAATGATAAATGGACCCCAAGTCTTTAGTTAGCCTGCAAATGAAATTAAGTTTATCTTATTCCTCCAAGAAATAACATTACTTAGAAAATTTTGAATTATACCTTTCTGAATGAAGTTAAATAGCAAAGGCTGGGGGCTACATTTTGATTATCGTTATATACGGATATTTTTTGCCTGGCTTTTATCAAATCAAATAATGGTGTTTGGGAAAAATCAAAGTGTGCAGAACTCAGCATATATTTTCTTACAGAACAAAAGATCCCTCATCATCCATGCCTGCAACCGAACTTAAAAATTCCACCCAGGTAGAGTGAAGGATACAGGCTCAAAGTAAATTTTACCAAATATTTATTCTTTGACTTTCTTTTGCAGATCTAAAGTAATCACAGCATGTCTAAGACTAATGTCTTCATTGTTTTATCTTTCCTTCTTCTACTTGCCTAATCATTTGAAGATCAAGTTAAATTGAAATCTGCTATAATTCTGCTGGTGAATTGATGTTTATGGTAACTTCTGCCATTCATTTGTTTTCCCAATAGGAAACTGATTTACCTTACTTCTGCATGTGACTCTGATATCTTTGTTTTGAAATTGCCTTTTCTTTGTCACTTAGGATCAAGGACATTAGAACCCACTTTTATCAAATCTTATAACAAATGCAATTAGGTCACTTCACAGTGTCTAATGCCATTTTCTTTTGCATTTTAACTGTTACTTTCAGGACCACAACACTCATTTTTTTCCCTCTATCGTCTATTCTTGATCTGAAGAACCATGTTAATGAATTTGTTAGATGCTGTTTTGACAAATGTGATGTTTAACTAAAGAGTATTAAAGCAATAGCCTTTTAAATTTTATTTCTAAAGCATAAGACATTGATGTGCTAAGTTGATTGTGGGAAAAACCTTGTTATCTTCGATTTGTAGATTCTCTTCCTCTTTTTCCTGGTCAGCATGCTTCAGGTCATTTTGTATATGGTACCTGAAATAATATGTGAAGAAGTTCTGAATGAATAGGATAACTCCTCACCTTTTGTTTTTAACTTTTATTTCACTTTGGGCCTTTAAAAGTCAAGGGAACAACATGTGTGTGCATGTACGTGTACACACACACACACACACACACACACACACACATACACATTTCCTGATATTTTAAAATTTGTGAGAGATGAAAAGGTTAGCTATTTCTCTGTCAAATACTTGTGAGAGCTTCTTTCCTTCTCCACTTTAGGTTCAAGATTTGCATTATAGAGGAAAAAGTAGTAATGTCTCATGTGGTAGTTATACTAAGAAATCAAATGTCTCTCCAAACTTAAATTTCCAGATAACTAAATCCTACCTCTAGGAGTTACAGTAACTTCTCCATTTTTAGATATTGAATAAGATGTTGAATGCCACGGAGCCTCAGTTTCCTCCTTTTAAAAGACACGCACACACACACACACACACACACACACACACACACACACATATTTAGGTATTGAGGATTGAACCCAGGGGCAGTCTACCACTGAACTATACTCCTAGCCATCTTTTCTTTTGAGACAGGATCTCTGTGAGTTGTGCAGGCCAGCCTTGAATTTGAAATCCTCTTGCCTCAGCCTCTTGAATAGCTGGCATTAGAGGCATGCACCACCCATGCCCAGCTTGAAGATCGGCTTGTAAGACCTATTTCGGTAGTTTGTTCTGATGATTAAATGTGTAAAGAGTGCCTAGGACAGCATTTTATACCTCATAATCAGTCAATAAGTATTAGATTGTTTCCCTTTTCATTTTAAATATTCTTTCTTCATTTAACTTTTTTCTTATTTTTTCACATTTTGTTAGAAAATCATTTAGCTTTTTCCATTAAATATTTTTATATTTGAACCTGTCTGTGCTCGCTGCAGGTCCCCAGTCTAGATTTTCTTCACCACTCACTCCAGCCGTTTTCAGCATGAGTGTCTAAAGCCATCCAGTTTGCCTTCAGTTCCACCTGCATCATTTCATCAAGTTGTCAGTCTGTGTTCATCGCTTACATGTACTGCTCCTACTTTGAACCTGCGTCACAGCCACAGAGAATGTCTAAATCTCAGTCTCATCAGGCCTCCTTTCTAGTACATGAAGATGACTGGCATGTTCCCATTGAGCCTGTCTTTTCCAGATGAAAACAGTTCATATTTCTGCGTTCTCCTTGGCATTCTGATTGATATTTTTGGTGGTTTCAGTTGCTTTTAGAAAAAGGGTTCTCTAGATATGCTTTAACCAGTCCAAATGAGAACCAAGATGATTGCTTTTCTTATTCTAGAAGCTTCTATTAAGTTTGATGTTACTGTAGATATGTTCTATCTCTGGTCTGTTGATTCATCATAACTTCCGAGGATTCTTTATTGGTGCCTTTTAAAGTTCTATCTGTCCATTTTTGTTATTTTTATATCATTAGGCTTATTGAGAGAATCGTTTATACACAGTAAAGGTTACCATTTTTAGTCGAGCAGTTTGATGAGTTTATACTGTCATGTAACTACTTGCCACAATTGAGATGTAGACCTTTCCCTGCATTTTCTTCAGTAGCCAGCTCCCTGCTGCCCCACTGTAGTCAGTCCCTTTCCAAACTCTAACCTTGGGCAACTTGATTTCTGTCCCTGTAATTTTGCATTTTGTTGTTACCAATCTATTCTTACATGACTGATTGTTCTACTCTAGTATAAAACTTGATCTTTATGCTTTTAAATTTTCTTCATCTTAGCTTGGTCACAAAACTCCAGACAACCATGATATTTTTTATTCTAATTCTATTCTGACATTAGACAAATGTCATTATTAGTAAGGTCCAGACCAGAGGCTGCTGGAGTCTCAACTAGCTGAATTTGGTGACCCACCCACATTAAAAATAAGAGATCATGATATAAAAAAGGAAAGTTTGGCCCATATTGGGAAGACAGCTAATCTGCCTTTGCCCATCCTGCAGAAACATTACACTTTATAGGAACAAAGAGCTAGGGAATATACATATGTAGATTCAGCCAGGCTGTACTGGCTCAGGGGTGTTTTCTGAATTTTATAGCACCAAGGACTTTTAGCTTCCCTTCTCAGCAAGAGAGGAGGGTTTGTAGCAAGCTTGGATGCAGAAAATAGTTTAACAATCAGGGTAGCAGGAAACTGAGAAGAAAAGATAATTTGGGGCTTATAATTTTATTTTAATTTTATCTGTACTGGACTTTGAACCCAAGAGCATTCTACCTATGAGCTACATCTCAAGCCCTTTTTATTTTTATCTTGAAACAGGGTTTTGCTAAGTTGGTGAGGGTCTCACTAAGTTGCTGAGGCTGGTCTCTTAAACCTGTGATCCTCCTGTCTCAATCTTCCAAGTACTGGGATTACAGGCATGCATCACCCTGCCCAGTTTGGAGCATATAATTTTAGATGGGACTCCTTGTAACATAATATGTTGGCTATTCTTACATCATATTTGGGGAAGAAGGCTGGCCAAAGACATAATCAAAAAGCAATACCCTTTTTTGACACTAGAGAATATTTCTCTAGAGTGATATTTTTTACTAATCATCTTCTTTGGAAGATTATACTTTAATCTACCAAATTATATTATTATTATGTTTATATTTATATGCATTTTTCAACCAAGGACAATGTTAAAAGTCTTGAAAGATGCCTTGTTGAAGTCTAGGACACAATCTTAGGCCAAAATTTCTATTGTATAACCTAGTATCCTTTTCTGCCTACTAACTTGATTTGAAACTATCATATGGCCACTGTTGAAATTCACATATTTTGTTGTTATTTCTGTTTATTATACCTTTAAATTTTGAAATTTATGTGCTGGACTTTCCAATAACCATAACTGGTACAAACATTGAATGAATTCTGTTTCTGAATTGTGTATGAATGGATACTTGTATAAAATGTAAGACATTTTTATACTTGAGTTAAAGCCATGTGTCTTGCTATGAAACATGTTTATGAGGTCTCAGGTCAACACTACACTGTAGGGTAAGGGTTGTTTTGTGTTACATTTAGGAAATAAGCACCATGAAGACAGACACCGTGTCTCTCTTGTATGTTGCTATGCTTCCAGGATCAAGATAATGCCAGGCATAGAGGAGGTGTTCCCTAAATAAAAACCTTTAACTCTTTCATAGCAGAATATACAGTATTTACTCTACTAAATACCAGGCCCTGTATTGGAACAGTGTGACACAAAAAGTGATTCCTAAGTCATCTGTTCCTGTGATCCATGCTATACCACACCATAGTTGTATGCAAAATGCCTGGGCTTTACCTACTTTTCAGTTACTCCCCTGCGGTAAAATGTATTGTTGTGTACCCACGGATGCCATTGGATTCTGTTGTTGTTGTAACTTCCAGGTTTTGCATGCTAAAGAAAGTTTCTTTCTGTTATTTTCCTAGTCCAGTATATAGGGAAACAATGTTGCGGTAAATTTAGTTGTTTCAAAATTGCTCTGTTTATTTTTGGAAGGAGAAAAGTAGCTGTTGTGCATTTTGATATACTCTATTTGGGAGTGAGGTGTATGATACAATAGCACAAGGGGAATGGCAGTTGCTCCTCGGTTGTATTCCAGGATTCTGTCACATGTTGATGTAGTGCCAAAGCATATGGATCTCCATATGGTGTTTCTTTTGGGGTTTATACCACCTGTAATCTAGCCGAATTTCATTCATTTAAATTTGTCCAAGAAGTAAGCAAACTAAACCTGAATATGAAAATAATATGCTTGTTTCAAATGTTAAAGTTTGGGATGAGTTACAATTGTTACAGTAATTATGAAGAAAAAAATAATTCTTTAAATGAGTGCATTAGTAATATAGCAGTACTGTTTCTATCACCTCATTAACAGCGGGGAGCAGTATATCCATTTCTGACTTGTGGAGTAGAGAGGAAAATTATTCTTTTTTATTTTATTGAGTCTTCATGAGAAGATGGAGTTAGATCATTTTGGACATTTTAAAAAGTAATAATAGTAATGAATTTAAATATGTTTTCATGGTTCAGGAGTAATGGCGTTGTGAATGGCATTTGGCATTTTGATTGAATATAAAAAGTAATAAAACTGGTTGTTTTGACTGCGTGATATTGAAGTTGTTTTATATCATTAAGAAACTTTGATTTCAGAAATAGGAAAAAAAATGGCTGTATTGAACCATGGTTTTCAGACCTCATAAAAATGCTTTTCTAAGCTTGAGGCAGAGTTATTGCTTTATGTGTCAGCTAGCATTGTTTTACATTGCATCTTAAATGGTTTAGCCTCTCTTCAAAGGAGCTGTTTTAATAGACAGGGCAGAAATCACTGAAGATGTCTTTGTGCTACTGTTGTCATGTAAAAACAAAAAGGGACTTCTTGCTTACAATCTAGCATTCATGTGAGACTCTTAACTGAAAGTGTTTTATTAATACCTAACATGTTAGGGAAATTGAGGCATAATTATTGAGGTTTGGAATCACTTGAAATACAGATTTATTAGGCATTACTTTCTTTCAACTACAGCCACCTCCAGAACTGAATGGCTGACCGGACTGTGAGTGCAGGCCCCTTTTGGTGAGACTCAGTGGTGACTTGGGGCATAGGCAGCAGGAGGATGGGGCCAGGCTGATTAATGGCTGCTGAGTTATAGTTAGATGGGAGAAAAAAATTCCAGTGCCATATTACACAGAAGAGTTACTAGAGGTAAAGATAATGTCCTGTATACTTTTTATTTTTAATTTATTTGACTATCTACATTTTTGAAAAGTTAAAAGAGGAGATTTCGAATGTTTCTTTACACATAAAGAAATAGTAAATATTTGAGGAGATAGATATGTGTGCTCTGATTTGAACATTACATATGTATGTATTGAAACAGTATCCTATAAATAGGTACAATTTTTATATATTAATTAAAAGAATGAAGGTAGCAGGGAGGGATGTTTCCTCAACAGTGGTAGAAGTGCTTACATGTGTCTAATCAGCACAAGTGGCCTGCAGTTACCATGTTCCTAGCATCTGATACAGTGGTGCAAAGTACTGCATACTGTATTTTCTTGATAATAAGAATAGCCTCATAGTTTAAATGCTAAGTTTCTAGGCTTTCTACACGTACAATAGAATTCTCCCTATTTTTTCTTTTTGTCAATTTCAAAGTAAACTGATCTCTAGTAGTGAAGTTTATTCCTTGTAACCCTCCAATTTTCATCCAGTCCCTGAGGTCATATCTGTGTTTGCCTGCCTAGTCTGTGCTTTGAAGTTTAAGTAAAGTGACTTTTTTTCTTTAAAGCTATCATGATGAATCAGAATGGCGATCACAGGATCACAGGGCCTCGCTGTAGGCTTCAGGTTTTGTAGCCATTGTCATTTCCTCCTCACCACGGTACTTGAACCTGCTGCTCCTGCACCTGCAGTGTCTCACATACTCCGCTTCCTCAGTCGCAGCACCTCACGCACGACCTCTCAGGGTTGAAAGTCTTTCCTTCCCATTCCAGTGGCTCCGTGTGTATTATCAGTCGTCATATTGTATCGTAATGTTTTGTGTACACATTTCACTTCCCAACTACACCTTGAGATCCTTATGGGTACAGGAATTATGTCCTGCTAATTTTGCATAGCCCTGTGCTTTGTACATTACATGTAGTAAATGTAGAATTAAAAAATGGATTAACAAGCATAAGATTTCTCATCTTTCCTTAGGTATAGCAGTATGTCATTGGGTCTAGAGAAACCTCCAAGACTGCTATAGGTTAAGAATATTTGGAAAAGCAGTAGATTAAAAATTACTGGGAAAATGGAATCTAGCCTGCAGTTCCCCCCAGAGTATGGATTAATTCTTATTAAAAAAGAATGGCCTGGGTGAGTTATTCATCTAAGTAACAGTGAACAAATATTTATTGAGTACTTATCAGCCTACGGGCTGTGCTAGACCTGACTTTTCCTTTCATAGACTAAGACATCTAAATAGATTGCAAAACTAGCAATAATTAAAATGTCTGTTTTTTCTTGGCTGCTCCCTGAGTGTGTAGTGATTAAGAAGAAACTAGTGCATAAGCCTTGTCTTCACTATTTTCCCAGGAAAGAAAATATTGAGATATTTCATATCTCATCTTCAAAGACAACCTGTAACTTTATCTTTTTTAGCTATACTTTTTCTTTATAATAGTAATATTTTGATTAATGTGGTTATAGTCAGCATTCTCAGTACTGTGACCCAAAATATCTAATGACCACAACTTAGAGGGAAGAAGATTTATTTTCTCACAGTTCTCATGGTTTTAGAGATTTCAGTCCATGTTAAGCTGGGTCACATCTGCAGAGGCATGGTTGCAGTGAGGAAGGGAGGAAAGGAGGAAGCGGGGGAGGGAGGGAGGGAGGGAGGGAGAGAGAGAGAGAGAGAGAGAGAGAGAGAGAGAGAGAGAGAGAGAGAGAGAGAGAGAGACAACACAAGGGATATATATAGTCCCCAAGGTCACACCCTCAGCAACCTACCTCCTTCAGCCTCACCCTACCTGCCTACCTTACCACCTATTAAACCATCAATGGACTTAGCAATTGATAAGATTAGAACTAGCATGATTCAGTTATTTCACCTCTGAACATTTTTGTCAGAGATGAACTACATGAGCATTTCCCGGAACATTCTATATCCAAACCAGAAGAGATGCCTGTATCTGTCCATTTTTGTTTTTGTTTGTCTAAAAATTTCAGAGACACTGACTTTGTTTCTTTAAAAACCTAGGCTTAGCCGGGTGTGGTGGCGCACACTTGTAATCCCAGCATTTGGGAGGCTGAGACCAGAGGATCCGGGTTCCTGGCCAGCCTCAGCTAACTAGTGAGGCGCTCCGCAACTTAGTGAGAACCTGTTTCAAAATAAAGAATAAAAAATAGGACTGGGGGTATAACTTGGCGGTAGAATGCCCCTGAGTTCAATCCCCAGTACCGCAAAAAAAAAAAAAAAAAAAAAAAAAAAAATCCTAGGCTTATATTAAGAAGCCTTAGTGTCATTTGAGAAAGAACATGAACTGCATAGGTTTCAGTTTTGGCTTTGCTACTCTAGCTGTATCATTTTCGACATGTTTACCTTAGCATCTTTTTGCTATTTTGTCTTGTACAAAATAAAAACAATAATGATACCTACTTCATAGGGTACTTCTGAAGATCAAATGAGATAATGCACGTGAGACTCTAACTCATGATTGTTAGCTTCTATAATGTATTTTCAATATATAAGAATTTTTAAAATGTTAAATTTTGACATTCTTATAAATAACATGCAAAATGCAATTTTAAACTTTTCACCTTTTTCTAGTATGTGCATAGTTATGCTTTTATTGTGAGGGCAAAGGCTGTGTGTAATAGGTTCCTCTTAGAAATAGGATGAACCCATCAGACTCACTTAGGTGATTTTTTGCTAACTTCATTTTCCTATCAGTTGTGGCCCCTAGTTAAGTTGTTACCCTGCAGCTTGGTACCTGTACTCTTTAACTTGTCACCAGATATGTTCTTAATGGATTGTTGTAACTTTAATGAAATCCAGTCCTGCTGAATCACTGAACCTGCTTTCTCCTAGCAGGCTCTTTATTGGGACCTGACAGATCACTTCTCCAGAGCCTTCGGACGTCCTGGCTCTCTAATTCTTCTTCATAACGAGTTTTGTACTACATGATAAAATATTCATGTTAAAATAGGTTCTAAACTAATTATCTGCAGCCAGCAGTTGCCACTGCAGTCATTCGCTGTTAGCTTGGCTCAAGTTAATGGCTTGTATTTCAGTACAAATAGTCCCTTCTGGCTGTTTCCTGTCGCCGATTCTTATCCTAAATGGAATTTCTATACATCTCTGGTGTTAATTCTTATTTTGATAGGAGATTTCTTGCCCTACTTTTCCCATTCCATTTTGTTATGAGTAGCCTGATTTTAGTATCCGCTGCCTTATTTCTGTCCTCCATCTTCAATGTCTATGTCACTGCCAAATTAAGAACTCCCACACTGCCTAGAGAAGTCAAATAGAAACTTACAGTTAGTGGAATATACCTTGTCAGATTTTTAAGGAAACCAATAAAGCATCAAGTAAGGACAAGATCTAGTTTGTGTGTGTAAGATAAACATTTCTACTTAGAGGCTATAGACCTGCAACTGGATTGTTATGATAGGAATTAACCTCCCGGAGAAGAATTATGGGCCTGGGCATGAGGTAGATAAGACACTAATGGAGTATTTTTCTGCCGAAGTTGGTGGAATGGAAGGATGAAAGGACTTAGGATAGGCTGGGTAGGTTCAAGAGCAGAGGGTTAAGGACTGGATCTTAGCAGAACCACATTGTGATGCAGCAGTGGAAGGAACTGGAGGCAAGCCAGGAAGACCTTCCTCATACCCAAGGACTGGGCCAGGCTCCTCGTCCCAGGTTTGCCTAATCCTTTTTTCCTTCCCTTTCTTTTTGTGAGTGAGTGATTGTTAAGGGAATAAGCCAAAGAAAGAGAGAGAGAGAAAGGGAATGTTGTTAGATGAGCAGAGGATGGGCCTCCTTTAGAATGTCTAGGTTCCTCTCAGCCCAGCATCATGGTGCCACTGAGTTTTTCCGAAACGAGCATCTCACTTGGAGTGCTTGGTCAAGGAGAAAGGCACCTGTTCCATTAACTAAGCTTTTATTCAACTTTTTCATAATGGGATAGTCGTCACATTTTTTTAAACACTGCCTGGCCCTTTTTTTGCTCTTCTCCCCCACCCCAAATAAAACCTAAGTTGCATATTGATTCTTTTACCATTATGTGGTACATGCCATCTGTGTTAATGGCCTTATGATTTATGGGCCCAGGATGAGTGATTTCATTTTGAAGTAAAAAAAAAAATTTCTGTTTTACATAAACTTAAAAAATAGTTCTGTTTTGAATACCTCAAGCTATTAGGCTATTAGTTTCCTACTCCTAAGGCTTGTCAGGAAGTTGAGATACAGTGTGTGGTGAAGAATTCATGAATGCCTTTTATGGAATTCTGAACAGTAAAGAAAATCTTCCTGAGACCAGCTGTCGGCATATGGTAGTCCAGTTTCCATTGTATCTAAGCAATATAACATGGGGAATTATTGTGTTTTCTCTCCACACATTGTTTCTGACCTATGTAATATGTTTGTTAATTCATCTGCTCTTTATTTTTTGGTCAAAGTAGAAGCATGTCTGTTAAAACACCTATGGCGAAATGCTTTCTGAAAGGAAATGTTAACTCACATTTGGTTCTTTCTTTTTAGTAAAAGCATTGTTTTGCCTTAGAGTCTGTTTTAAATGCAAATCCTAGGAAATATGTAAAGAGAGATCTAATATTAGAGTATTAGAGTTGTGTATTTTAGAAGTTCCACTATAACTTGAAGTTTAAAGAGTTGCTAAATACTATGTTTTTCATTTATTTTCTAGGTAGAGAATCATAATCAATTTCTTTAATTAAATGAACATATAGTTACTGAAGTTCATGAAATACCTGAGACACTAGGAGAGGGCTATGCCAAATATTGACTAATTTAACGGGGGGAAAATGTGTTTAATCTCTCCTCCCTTAATATAGAAGGATAAATTTGAAAATTACAAACAAATGTTATACATATTCCTTAAATCTCTTTCTTATTCCCTTATTTTCATTGTGAGAAATTAATGTAATTTTTTCCGATAGTTTTTCCCCATTGACTGTTTTTATGCTCATTTGAGAGTTATGAGATGTAAGCTGGGCATGGTGGTGCACACCTGTATTCCAAGTACATGGAAGGCTGAGACAGTAGGATTATAGGTTCAAGACCAGGCTCTCTACAACTTTAGAGGGACCGTATTTCAAAATAAAAAATAAAATAGAGCTGGGTGTGTGGCTCAGAGGCAGAAAACTTCTGGGTTCAATTCCCAGTACCAATACAAATAAACAAACAACAACAACAAAAATAGAGAGATAAAAATGTAAATTTACATCTAATCATATAAGGTATCTAGAGTTAACACTTCAAATCATCTAATAAACTTTGCTTTGCTCAGAGAGGGAAAGCCACCAATGATCTCCCAGTAAAACCTGAGGTGCAGGAAGAGGGAATTCTGTACCCAGCTATCCTCCAAGGGGTTTCATGTGACAGACTGCCTTTGCTTTCTACTGTAAGGCTAAAGGACATAGGAGGAGAAATCTATGATAATACACAATTGTCACATAAAATGCTTTTTGGTTTATGATTTTGAGCACTTAAATCAGTTACCCCAAACTTTACACTTGTACATTGGGTTGCCTTTGGTGTGTGTTTCTGTTTTTGTTTGTTGTTTACTATATCTCTTTACCATTTTTGTATACTTCTTATTGATTTCTATATTATGTAAATCCTTTCTTTAATGTGGAAAAATTATTTTCTCCTAGTTTTTTGCATATTTTTAAAAACTTTATGTAGCATCTGTCTTTACACAATAGTGTGATATTTTATTTCATTGTTTTTTTTAATTGCTTTTTGGTTTTGAAATTTTGTTTATTTAAACCTTCCTAGTATTAAAAACAACCCCCCTCTAAGACTACATAGTTCAAATATTCTGTTTTGTTGTTTGAGCTATGTGGGATATTTTGTGTAATATGTCAGATAAAACTTGAATTTAATTTTTTCCTGGTGTCAAGTCTATGTTTCAGCACCTTTTATTGGCCATTTCCATCATTTTCCAGTGATTTGAAATATGTGCTAATTTTCAAATGTATAATTAGGGTTCCTTGATTTCAAGTGAAAATGATCCAGTATACTGAGCTTAAGCAAGACAGGGTAATTTTGAAAGAACCATAAAACAGGAATGTGGCTGGGTCTCCGGAAGTATGACCAGGGACTCAAATACTATCAGGTTTTATTCTTTTTCTCTACATTTCTCATCTGCTCTCTTTCCTTCATGTTTGTTTCATTCTTCTCACAATAGTCTTTTTGGTTCCTGAGCCGTTCATCTACTAAGGAAGAAATCAACTCTTGGTCTCCAATCCCAAAGTCTTGGGTTTGGGCCACCTGCCCTTCTCTATGTCCCAGAAATGAAGTCATATGAGAGCACAGCCAGCCTTACCAGAACCACATGGAAGAAAGGCTAGCCTGTCCTGAGATGCCTACTGAATATGAGTCTGATCCTGAGCTCCCCAGAATTTATAATTTACTTGTTTATCCGTCCCTGTTCCACTTCGGTGCTGCATTTATTATTGTGATTTTCTGTTAAACACAGAAAACTCTAGAACAGGTACATCAAGTACATTCTCATGTTTGCTTTTTTTTTTTTTTGTCCCCCCCTCCCCTGTGTTTTGTTTTGCTTTTGGTACTGGGGATTGAACCACAGGACTATTCTATTTCCAAGCTGTACCCTGTGCCCTCTTAATTTTGAAACTGGGTCTTGCTAAATTGATGATGCTGGCCTCGAACCTGCAATCCTCCTGTCTCAGCCTCCCATGTTTTGGGACTTTTGGCCTTTGCCACTGTGCCCAGCTTCTTTTTCTGTTTTTAAACAATACTATTTGCTGGCATTTATTCTTCCAAATGAAATTTAGAAGCAGCATGTCAGGTCTTATTATACATCTTATGGTTTTCTTTCTTTTCTTTTTATAGTAATAAATTGAATTTATACCTTTATAAGTAGAAAATTGGCTTTCTTCTTTTGGCACTTAATATTCCAGAATCATGGTATGCCTTTCCATATTAATAGAAAATCTTTCTTTTATGCTAATGCAGACCAACATGGCTATATTAGTGTCAATTAAATACTCATTACTAATTTCTGCTTAATCAAATAAAGCTTCATGGAATAATAATTTAGAAAATGCATGTAAGTAAAAGAAGAAAAAAGATTTCCCATAATCCTGTCTGCCATTCAGGGATAACTATATACATTTATGCATGCCATAATCCTGCCTCTTTGAATAGGTATTTAGGTGTTCAGGTTCAACAAATTGGCATTTGAATCAGCAATATGTGTAGTAACAGGAAACCTGATAACTGTATAGTTCTATTATTGTTTCTCTTATTCGAAGAAGTTTGAAGATATTGATTCAATGACTCCATAAAATCACAGCTATTTCTATAAAGTTATTTTGGCCTTTCTTTGTACAAGATGGCTGCTGTTAGGACAAGCAGGTTCATGTTTCAGTTTGTTCCTTTCCTGTCAGTAAAATGAAATCTTTCTCATGCTACTTATGTTTGCATCTGGTCACATGACCACTTCTCCCTACTGGGAAGGTTGACAAGAATGCATCTCCCTAGCTTTTTAGTCTCTTTTGTGGGACCTGGGGTTGGAGTGCCCTATGAATATCCAGTCAACATCATTTCCTTTGCAAATAAGGTAACACTCACCCTTGAAAATCTCTTCAATTGTGCAAGCTGAGTTTTATATCCTAGATGGATAAGTTCAATATCTTCTTTAACTGATGTTTCCCTGTGTGTCTTATTAATTTTATATTTTTCCCAGAAGAATTTCTGAGAAGTCATTAACTTTATTTGCCTACTACTTGTACAATGCAGAAGAGAGTCCTGGAAACCTTAGAAATCACTTATATTTTGTTTCCCTTTTTTGATTAATTGATTTATTAACTGAAGTTGTCCAGGCTGGCCTCCAACCTATGATCCTCCTGTCTCAGCCTCCCAAGTACTGGGATTACAGGTGCTTACCACCACACTCACTTCTTCATTATTTTAAATGCCATTTCTTTTTTTGGGGGGGGGGTACTGGTACTGGGGATTGAACTCAGGGGCATTCTACCTCTGAGCTACACCTCCAGCCCTATTTTTTATTCTTTATTTTGAAACCGAGTCTCACTAAGTTGCGGAGTGCCTCACTAGGTAGCTGAGGCTGGCTGTGAACCTGGATCCTCAGGTCTCAGCCTCCAGAATGCTGGGATTACAAGCGTGCGCCACCACGCCCGGCTGCCATTTCTTAACTGTTTAAGACTGGATTGCCTTGGGCATTACTCATTGAATTGGAATGCTGACTCTGTTTCAATTTGATTATTTGCTTTTTACTATGAAAAAATAGTTGAGTCAGGAGTGGTTGTGAACACTTATAATCCCAGTACTTGGAAGGCTGAGACAGGAGGATCACAGGTTCCCAGCCAGCCTTAGCAATTAGGTGATGTTCTTCACAATTTAGTGACACTGTGTTTCAAAATAAAAATAAAATAGGGCTGTGGGCATAGCTCAGAGGTAGAATGTCCCTAAATTCATAAAACAAGAAAATTCTCTCTCTCTCTCTCTCTCTCTCTCTCTTTCTCTCTCTCTCTCCTCCCCCTCCCTCCCTCTCTTCCTCTTTCCCCTCCTTCCTTTGCCCCCTCCTTCATTCTCCTTCTCCCTCTCCCCGCTCCCCATTCCCCTCCCCCTCCTCCGCCTTCTTTCCATGGCGGTACATTTGTTATCTGGTTATCTGTGTCCTGCTCTGGGCTGCCCATGCCCAGGACCTGGCTTCTACTGTGAAGAAAAGTCTCACTGGGCCATACCTGACCTCTAGATCAGACTGTCAGGATGCTTCTCTGATTCCTGGGTGCTAAGTTACTTTGTTCTCCCTCTTCCCTGATACTGCTGCCAGGTGCCTCTGGGTAATGTGGTTCTTTAAATCTCACTCATCTGGCAGTTCCAGACTTGTCATTTTTATTAGGACTCATTGCTTTAGCAGTTATGCCATACCCCTGACAGAGTTCTTCTTACCTAGGAGAAATATTAGCTTTATTTTAACTGTGGCTGTTTTCACAAGTGTGCGAAGAGCTGGAAAATTGTAATTAGTTTCAGATAAGCACAGCTGAAATATTCTTGTTTTGTACTAAGGCAACAAATTGAAAGAGAGATTGAGGGCACTGAGTCAATGTACTTTACAGCAATAGAACTAGTGCATTATGGGGTTCATGTATCGTGCTGAGACCTTGTTACTTCTGAAATCAACATTGAAAGGACCTTAATGTGTCCTTAGTAATCCTCATGCCTCTTAATAAGAGCTTTTAATTTTTAGTCCCTGAGTCATCACATTTTTGTATTGCTAGCCCTCCTGTGGCCAAACCAAATACTTTCCTAATTAATTTTAATAATAGAAAGACTCATTGGGAATGCACTGGTCTGTGGGGACAGACTGTGGTGATGCATGAAGTCCTGAAAGGAGGATGCAAGCATGTTGGGTATTTCAATGCCACTCTTTTATTTAAAATGGCTATTTCAGGCCAAGGGGGACCATTCGTGGTCAACATTCTGTAGACTGAGTGTTATAGAGTGCTGTATTTTATTTGTTCGATTTATTCTTTCGTGTTGTCACACTCCGCCGTTAGCACTCATTTTTTAATGGCCATGTGTACTGGCATATGAAATTTAAAGTGACTAAAGGGTTGGAAGGAAGGAAAATGATGGTTTTTAATTATTAAAGTATCCTGAATTTTAAAAAAAAGTCTCACAAAGTATATTTTGTAAAAAAGCAAATCAAAACTGGGCAAATCTGCTTACTCTCATGAACATCTGTAAAGCATTGGATTTAATTGCCCTGTATCTGCTCGTGGCTGGGAGATTTCTAGTTTTATTCCTCCAGTTCTTCTCCATCTTTACATGCCATCTGATTTCCTCTTTCCTACTGTTGCCCAGACTAGATGCAATTGTTTGTATAGAAAAATTAAGATGCTCTGCTTGTTTTTAAGAACCTAAAGACAAGTGGGCTTAAACACTTTTCCTCCAAGCACCTGTTAACAGTTGAATTTAATGTGCACCAGCTGTAGCCTACTTATGTGTAGCTAGAGTGAGAGATGTCCAATACATTATCTGTCTTTTAGATGTTTTCATTGAAATGGGTTTGGTAAAACTAGATGGCGAAAGTTAGTTTGAAAAATTTAGACGAATCTTAGCTTGGATGAAGTCCTTGCAAAACATAGTGATTCAAATATACTTGCTTATACTTTTGACATAAATTACAAATTGTGTGAAGATAGAGATTTGTTTCTACAAAATTGCTGGGAAGTAAATTGCACATTGAGACTGTTGTCTTTTGACATCCATCATTTTGTCCATCTGAATTTTCCTGCTGAATTATTCTTTTGGGCATGATACCATGGAATAGAATTACTCCAGAGAGAAATGTAAGTGCTGAGAATGTTTTATTCTTATTGACTTAAGAGTCGGCTTCAAGTTGAGCTTTATGGAAAGAGCAGTTGCTTCAATGGAATTCTTGTATTTTGCCTACTGTGTTGCAGGTCAAAGTCAACCTCCTACCTTTTTTCTCTCTTTCTTCACTTATTTTGATAGGAAATTAAATTAGCTATAATAAGGATGTTTTAATCACTTTCTGACCAAGCCAAATTAAGCATACCTTTAACCAAATTAAACCAACATCTAGCGATCAGTTTTGAAGATAAGGCCTATCAAAATGCTGAGTTCTGGTGCCTGATCAATAAATAGGAGACAGGCTAAGATTTTTCAATATTGACTTAATATTTTCTAAAGATTTTTAACATGTAAGGTTTTTGAACTACAGTGTGTGAAACAATGTTCATTCCCAATGAATGAAAACTTGTCCTAACGTGGAGCTTAGATACAGATAGCTCTGGGACTTCAACTTGAGAACTGTGAGCTAAGGTGGCTAACACCAGTTTCTGTGCTCGGAGTTCTAGTGTCCCAGAGGTTCTATGAACTCAAGCTTCACCCAGCCAAGAGTAGATGACCCAGGGATCCAATGTGGTAATGGGAATTGTGATAGAAATCTCTAATTTGATGAGTAGTAGTATTGGAATGTTAGTTTTAATTTGAATGAGAATCCAAATTAGTGCCTCTTGGAAAAAGATTCTTCACTTTCAGAACCATAGAAAAATAAAGTGGGGTTCCATGGAACTACAACCTGATTAGGAGCCAAGGGAGAATATAGTTCCCAAGGGCTGGACATGTCTGGTGGGGTTGATAGTAAAGATCACAACTTTGATGAGCAAGTTGGATTCTGGGCTTAGTCCTTTTCACAGTGGAGCATATTTGAAATGGAATTTTCATGTCAAACAAGTTCCCTTCCAGGTAATAGGTAATGCTTCTGGTTCAGGATCATATTTTTTTTTTCCTTTTTCTTCTTCTTCTTTTTTTTTTTTTTTATTATGATGGGGTACTGCTATGTTGTTTAGGCTGATCTTGAACTTGTGGGCTCAAGCAGTCCTCCTGCTCAGTCTTCCAAGTAAATTTTAAGGAACTCTATACCTGTAGCTAGGTGGAACTAAGGAGTACAATAGCAATCATTTACAGATAACTGTAGAACAAGGTATAAAGTTTCCTGGAAATTCAATACATACCATGATACAGTGCAATAAAGTTAGTATATATAAATAGTGACAATTTATTGAGGGTCACAGATATGTGATATAATTTTAAAATAAGGAATATGAGCTTAATATCACTTATAAAGTTATATAAATAAATGTATTGGCCTAAAGAAGTAAAATATAGATTCCATCTTCATAGCATGATTTTAATTTAGGCACAGGTCCTTGAATTTCAGACATATAGTCTTTTAAATATGACAGGAATTATGTTTTGGTTTTAGAGTAAGAGAGCCCAGGGCTAAACCTTCAACTCCTCTGTGTTTTATCTTCTATTTCTCTTAAAGGCCAGAAATTAGAGTAATGCAAGAAACTGTGTAAGAAGATTTTCTTTTATGAGCTTTCAAATTAAGCATTGTTGGGCAAGGTGGCACATACCTGTAATCCCAGTGACTCAGGCTGATCCAGGAGGATCTTCAGTTTGAGGTTGGCGTGGACAATTTAGAAAGACTCTGTCTCAAAATAAGTAAACAAACAAACAAACAAAAGGCTGAGGATGTAACTCAGTGGTAGAGCACTCCAGGGTTCTAGCCACTGACAAAAAAGGAAAAGGTCAGTTATTTAACTCACCCATGCCTCAGTTTTCTCATCTGCATAATAGAAATGATAATAGTCCTATCTCATAGTATTGTTGTAATCAAATCAAAATGGCAATAATCAGGAATATAAACAATAACATATGCTGGAAAGGATGTGGTGGAGAGGAGCTCTTATACATTGCTGGTGGAATTGTAAATTAGTACAACCATTATGGAAATCAATGTGGAAGTTCCTCAAAGAACTAGGAATGGAACCAAAATATGATCCAGCTATATCACTCCTGACATCTGTCCTAAAGAACTAAAGTCAGAATATTATAGGGATACACACATGTTTATAGTAGCACAATTCACAATAACCAAGTTATGGAACCATCCCAGAT
>PVLC010022389.1:0-26900 GCA_004027655.1 Graphiurus murinus
AAAAAAAAAAAAGAACCTGTCTTAAAAAGAAAAATAAAAGGTGCTGGGGATGAAGCTCAATTGGAGAATGCCCTTGAGTTTTATCCCCAGTTCTTAGGGTGGGGGAGGGAGTTAACTAGAAAAAAAAATTAATGTACCTTCTGTTGTTTTTCTGTGAGTTTTACATTCACTTTGTTGACTTGAGGCATCCTCCATCTACAGGGAGGTTAAGATTTCTTACAGTAGAAATAAAGAGACTATCTTAAAACAATTTCTATGAGGCAGAATCACTTAGCAAGATTATGATAGTCTTAGAGATCTTAATGATAAGAGAAGGATTGCTACCTCTTCTGCCTAGAATCTAGAACATGTAGGACTTGCTGCTTGACAGTAAGAAAGATAACACAAAGAAACTAAAAACAACAACAAAAAAGCTGCAGATTGGTAAAAAGAAGAATGAATGAGAGTAAGAGAACAATGTATGTGTGCTCCTCACTTACCCTCCTCATATTTTGACCCCAAGAGTTCCTACCAACCAGGAAGCCAAGAGAAATGACCATCTATCAAAGGACACTACCGAACACTCTGTGAATCCCAGGGTTGACGGTTCTAGAACTGCATGCACAGCCATCTCTAGAGTGTTTTGTACATGTACTTGAAATTTTTCTTGACTTTAGTAAACACACCATTTTTTATGCCTTATTTTTTGGTACTGGGGATTGAACTCTGGGCATTCTACCTGTGAGCTACACCTTCAGCCATGTTTTTATTTTAAAACAGGGTTTTACCAGTGATACTATAATAAAGTATACAATAGAATATGCACAAATATCCAAGAATTATATCCAGAGGTTAGATACATTAATCCAAAAGAAAAACATTGTTAATGAATATACGTAGCCTAAATATCCATGACAAAACACTCATGTCTCAATTAATCTAATTCAACTTATATAAAATTACTCTTTCCAGAAATATATACCAGAAACTTATGCCCTGTACCTTTCCTTAAAGAACATGTCTACTATCATTATCCCTCTACCAGTAAATTAAGAAGCTGTAGATTATATTTAAGCCCCACGAGAAGAAATAATGTGCATACTTTAATAGTAGTTTCTTTGGATGCATAACAAATGCTTGAAGTCTCCCAATTTCATAGTAGTTTATTAGCTTTAATTCTATGCAGAAATGCCAAGGAATTCCCAAGGCAGAGACTGTCTAACTCTTCATGGATCTCTAGGGATTGTCACTGAAGAAGGACTCAATACAGATTTATTCAATAAATATACTTTTAAATAGAAGAATTTCTTGTCTTCAAGAGTTGAAATTAAAGATTTAACTATGCTTGCCTTTAGGAAACAACTACTTAAGCCACTGTTCTCTTGATTTAGTCTTTGCACAGGGCCATCCTAAGCAGCATAGAAGAACTTCAAATCTTACACAATGAGTTGTCTGTTATTATAAAACAGTTTTCAAATAAATTAAATAAGGTATGCCTGTACTATGTGAAGAAAGTGATTGGACACTCAAACTTTTATACAGATCATCTGTTCAAAAATATCCTTGTTTCAGCTGGGTGTGGTGGTGCAGGCTTGTAATCCCAGTACTTGGGAGGCTGAGATGGGATGATCTGAGTTCTTGGCCAGTCTCAGTTATTTAGGGAGGCTCTCTGGAACTTAGTGAGACCCTGTTTCAAAATAAAGAATAAAAAATAGTACTGAGGGTGTAGCTTGGAGGTAGAATTCCCCTGGGTTCAATCCCCAGTACTGAAAAAAAAATCCTTGCTTCAATTTGCCAACATAGAAGCAAATATCAGTTATATAGGGGTTTTTGTTAATTTTATGTTGTTTCTATAGTTCATTGTTAATCTATCAAGTAAGAAATAGATTGACTCTTATTATTCAATGATATGTGTCCAAGCAGTATCTCCTCTTACTTTCTAATATAAGAATCTTACCATGAATCTCTTAATTGATTTATATTTATTCTTAATCACCTTTGTTTTGGAACTGAGGTTTTTGTTATAGGAATTCATTTGTATGTTATTAATAGTGAAAAAGTCATTAAACCTAAAGAAAAATACAAGCATCAAAAATAAATCAAAAACACAGAAAAATAATTTTAACAGTACATGCAAGCTTTCCTTTCATCTATTTTTTTTTCTGACAAACTCATGCTAATAGAATAAGCACAGACTATTCAGCTCAGTTCTCTTCCTTCATTAAAAACATGCACTCACAGAAAAAAAGCATAGGCGCAATTTCCCTTCTCATTTGCCACTCTCCTGTGTCTTTCTCCAGATTCTCTCCTATAAAGAATTAATCTACTCCTCTAGTCCTTGCAATTCATTGCTTTAAAAGTTAAACGAATCACGGAGGGACCCTACACTTTCAGAAAATGCACAATCTATATGATCAGCAAAATACATAACATGTTTTTCTTTTTTTTTTTTTTTTTGCGGTACTGGGGATTGAACTCAGGGGCGAGTTCTACCTCCGAGCTATACCCCCAGCCCTATTTTTTATTCTTTATTTTGAAACCGGTTCTCACTAAGTTGCGGAGTGCCTCACTAGGTAGCTGAGGCTGGCCACGAACCCAGATCCTCTGGTCTCAGCCTCCCAAATGCTGGGATTACAAGCGTGCACCACCACGCCCGGCTACATAACATGTTTTTCAATGCCTATATCCTTAGTATTTTTATGATTACAGTTTCTCATAGATTCAGAATATTTTCTAAAATATGTTTGTTATATATTAAATTTCTCATTTTGATCTTATTTTAAACCCGATTTACATGAAGATATTTATGACATTTGTTTTTTATTTATTTATTTTAACCAGAAACTTAGCAGAACATATTTGCCATGTTATTTAACTGAATTTGATAGATTGAATCACATCATAGATATCAGAATAAATATTCTAAGATAGTTTAAGAAATCCACATTCATTATTGGAAGGGAGAAAGAAAAAAGAGAGGGGTTTCATAGTCTGTTTGCTTTAAATCATTTACAGATGCTATTAAAACTGAAAACTATTCTATTCTTACTTGCATATAAGCTTATATTTAAGCACATTTTTTACTTCCTTTGGGAATTTTTGCAATTATCTGATCAGAACTCAACATAAAAGACAAAATTTAAGCAAAATTAATACCTGTGTACTGAACTCTTTATTATAAAGTCACTAAAGTAAGATGCCCAGCTTGTCCACTTTATCCTTATTTTCTAATACTTTTGTGATTGCATTTATTCTTTGAAACTTAAGCTTATGTTCACTTTCTATTCATTTGTCTCCCACAATCAGGCCACTTTGAGATGAAATCCAAGAGGATGAAGAAAAGGATTTCCTTTTCCTGAAGAACTACTGGGGGAGTCACTCCACATATAATGTCATATTTACCATGATAAAGTCTGGGACAGGTGACATACGGGAGAAGGAAATGAGGCCACGAAGGATGTAAAGAAGGAGCAGGGAGATGCCTCAAGAACTTGGAAGAACTCAAACCCTCTCTTATATAATCTGTCCCATTACCTCTTGCCAATTTCCTTCATATTCTAATGGAATTGCTCTCTGTTCATAAACTTTTCCTCTTCCTGTAAATATTGGTTAATCTCCAGATCTGACTATGTCACTGTTTTCTTAAAATCTATTAATGGTTCCTTTTCACCACATGGACAAGACAGAATGTCCATGCCAGCCTGTCAGTTTTCTTCATTCATTAATTCATTTAATAAGTAAATTTTTAAACATATACACAGAAAGAAACTATAATATAATGATTTAGAACGTGTGCTCAAAAGGCAGATTGTCTGAAGTTTTGAAAAAGTTTCTTTAATAGCTGTGTGAACTTTGACAAACTATCTCAAACTTACAAGCTTGAGTTTCTATTTGTAAAATAAAATGGAGAAGGCCCTATCTTATAGGGACTGACAGAGATTATACTTGGCAATATGCATAGAATAATGCTGAGCACTTTGTGATCACTCAAGTACTACAGACTAACCTGGTGGTAATAAATTTGATTTCAAATGGAGTAAAAAATGATATTGTAAGACTGGGCATGAGTTGACCACATATTATGCTATATTTGGCAACAGATGTTTTTTTGGAATAGAGTGGCAGAATAGAGTATTAATGGGGAGAAATAAATATATTCAAGAAAAAAGTTTGGTTTAGCATATGTAGGATTTGGTGACAGATTAGTTTTGTGACATTAGGGGAGAGGAAATTTCAAGGATCATGTGATAAGATGAAAGAGGACCAGCTTAAAAAGTGGCCAGGAAAAGGGACAGGAAATGAAGTTAAAGATCATGATGTTGCCTTTGCACACTTTGAATTTGGCATGTCTTTGAGTCACAAGAGGATAAATGTCAAATAGGCAACCAGATATATTGAAAAGTGTAGCTGAGGTTCATCAGAAGGGAAGCTTCATCTCTCATTAATCCTGAAATGTACTCTATACTCCAGCAACAACAGTCTTTTCAAAGTCTCATAAGTTTTTATTGTATGTGTGCATTTTATCTTGGTATTTGTTCTTTCTGGAATTTCTTCACCTGGACACAAGGTTCACTTCTTTAAAGCTCAGCTAAGATGATGTCCCAGCCAGAACACTGCTTCATAAACTAGATAGTCATTCAACAAACTTATTTTTCCTCCCCTAGTTCATCTCCCTTTAGGTTAAATGTGATTATATACCTAAATAGTGGTCAATATACTGCATCTTACTACAAGGACTGACCTATAAGAAATATCTCCACTCCCTCTTCTCAGCTGCCTAACCAATGCAAAGGGTGATCCCAAGGGAGACTGAGGATGCAGAATATGCCTGAGCCCTAGTTTGAAGTCTTTGTAACACCGGGTCAAAAAGTACCCACCAAATACAGAAATGTATGGACAAGAAAGAATTCTGCTATGTTAAACCACAGATATTTTGGAATTCTTACAGCAATTAGCCTACCATGATATTTTCCTAAATTTCCATGATTATGTTAAGTGCCCCACTGTTAACAAACCCCTCAGCATATTTATATTATTATAATTTTATTATTGAGTTCCATTGTAGCAGGCCAGCTGCTGCCTCAGTTTCCCTATCCTGCAGTCCACACTGGAAGCTTAAACACAAAAGACAGACACAGACACAACCTTGCGAGGGGAACAAATGTTCAACTTTATTAAGTGGCTCTTTGCCTATATAGGCTGAAGCCAGACCTTGAGTACATGCACAATATTCATTATCTCACAGGCCCTAAAATCCAGGTGGGCCACATCAATCAAGCTTAGAAGAAACATTTGTTACTTACACCTTATCTTAGACCCCTTGGCAGGGGAAGACAAACAACACAGGCCATAAACCTTCAAACATTGGGATTCCTGGGAAGTTACAAATTTTATGCATAACAGGCACTGGCTATGTTTTAATTGCTGAAACAGCCTTGACAGCAAGCAATCATCTTAGCTTTTGAGTCTTTTGAATTTAGCAAAAGTTTTCTTTGCTTCCCACATTCCATATTGGCTTAAGTGCCTTGTCTCACAAAGTAGGTTCCATGAGAGTAGAATCTATGTCTCTGTTCTCTTTTTATCCCTAAATCCTAACTATCTCTTATATCACAAATTATCTCTTGATGACTTTTTAGAATGAGAAAATGAATGGATGATTCATTTCATTCATCTAAGCTTTCTATGATGTTTCCTTCCTTGACCAAGTTGATGTCATAACACAAACTAAGAATTTATATTATGAGGGTTTCAATTCCTTATCAGGGTTTCAATTCATTCCTTAATCATTGATTGATTGCTTCTTTGTATTTATCTCCTTTGACTCCATCTACTAACTTCCACAATCCTCTTGAGTTGTTGAAAAAAACTGATCTTCCAATACATAGATACTAAATAAACTTGGAGATTAAAATTACTTTCAGGACAATAACTCTTCCTTGTGAAATATCCTTATTTCAGTGCTGCTGTTTTTCTTTCTACATTAATATGCATTATTTCTTCCTTTCTATTCTAGCCAAAATAATGAGCCTTTAATTCTACCTCTTAGCTAACACTTATTTACTGATTTTATATTTCCCAAACTAGTGTCATTTAGAGGAAAATGGATGGAACTGGAGGACATTGTGTTAAGTAGATTAACCAGTCACAGAAAGTAAAGGGCCATACTTTTTTTTTATCATAAGTGGAAGTTAGGGAGTAATTGGGATACTCCCTAGCTTCAGATAATTGAGAAGAAACTTCAGTGGAGCCAGGGAGGTGGTCCAGGGAAACAGGTGGGGAAGATCAATGAAGGAAATTACTTCCATTGACATTCTGTGCATATGTGAGAATACCAATGTCAATCTCAATACCCTGTATTGGGAAGGAGGAATGGGGAGGGAGCTGGAGGAAAGCCCACCAAGTGCTGTGTGCATATATGTTACGATCACTATAAAATACATTATGATGTGAGACTATAATGCACCAGTAAAAGCATAGAAAAGAACATCAAATATTTTGGCCATAAATATTGGAAACAAAAAGTACATTCTATTTTTCCTTAGCCCATTTCGTCTTGCAGTTTTCTAAAATAGTTTGGCATCTTAAAGTGCCATAAAATAATTAGAAAGATCACAGAAGGCTATCCCTCTCCTTGGCTAGGGAACAAAATATGTCGGTTCACCATATGCTACCCCTACACTTTAATTCAACCTTCTGAAAACTCATAAATTTCAAACTTCTGTGTTTCTAAGCAACCACTGTAATATCTTCAACCACAAATTGGATGAGGGCCCCAGTGAAAGCACAAAAAGAAGAAGAATCCCTGGGAGGAGCCCTAAGAAATGTCACAGTTTTTTCAGATGAAAAGGAAGTCATGTCTCCTCAAAGGATATGTTCTTGTGGCAGGTGGGTTTGGTTTTCAAAATTAGTGAGAGTCATTCTGTTATGGCAAATACTTAAAATATCAACATTTTAAATGAGACTTATTTCTATACTTCATATCTTTTTGAAATGTTTATTGTTTTAATATATTTAGAGATTATAAATGACTTGAATATTTCTATATATAAAAATAAACTTGGCCCCCTACGTCTGACCAGTATTTTTCAAAGACGTGCTGTTATAAGGACTGAATGTTTATTTATTGTTATTTACTCATACAGGCAATATTATATATAAAGGGATTTGAGTTTCATGAATCAGAAATTTACAATACAATCAAAGACACAAAATAAGCAGTTTCAATTTTCAATATTGCCATCAAGATTTATACATTTCATCATGGATTCTTCTGACAGATAATCAGTAAGCCAGTGAAAATTTTGACATGAAGAAACACTGGTCTAAGGACTGGTATTTAGGAATATAGAATGCAGGCAAAGAACATGACATCTAGAATTAGAATCCTCCAGGTCTGAATCCTAACACACCTCTATTAACTATTCAACCCTCATCAAGGTATTTAAACTCTCTCTGCTCTAAAATGAAGACTATGATACCTGCTTGGATTGTTATAACAAATAATTTAAAAATATACATGAAGTTCTAAGCTATGACTAATTAATCACTATATTCGCTAATGTGCTATTGACATATTATCACTCCACTTAATTACCTAACTCTTCTTTGGGAAAAATGGTGTGAAAAATATCCTGTCTCCAGGAAATGAGCAACTCTCTACCATTCTGAAAATGCTGGTGTGAAACCTTCAAGCAGCAGAATTGTCAAGGCATTGTGTTAACCACTTATTCTCTCACACCCCTCAGACAGAGGTTCATTTTCTTCTACTATTTATGGTGCTCTAATATATCAGAGGTCTTTGGCCCCTCTCTTTCTTTCTTTTTGTTCCCCCAGAGATTCTCAGACCACAGCTGTAATCAGACCTATCAAGTAGATGAGTAATGAACAGAAATGTCACATATCCAGCAGAGTCTACACACAAATCAATGTCTCTCCTTATCCTCTGCCAAAAGCCTGCTCCACTGTGGACTGAGCTATCCCCAGAGCAACACAGAGATGCCTCTGGCTCTACGAGCTCTGCCTCTGGCTCCTCTTTTCATGCCTGCAATTGTTTTATTAGAAGTGTCCTCAATGAATGTTGGCTTTTCTGTTTATTATCACCCTGAAGCCAAGACTTTATCCATTGAGAAACAAGAGAATACTTTTTTTTTGCTCCAATACAGTTTATATTTAGTTTCCAGCTTTTCTCTGAGAATTTTATGACTCAACTGAATATATCCTGGAAATGACTGACACCTAAGACTTGTATAATATTTTTGACTTCTCAATATCTTTCACGTATGTCTCATTTCATCCTCAGAACCACCTCTCAAATTAGACTGGACAGGTACTATTATACCTCCATAGAATGTGACTGAGACTTAAATGACTTATCCAAGGCTACAATGCAATAAGTCTTAACTTGGGTGTCCTTTCTAAAATATTATCATACATTTTCTCAATAAAATAATATCTGATCAATAATGGACAGAAGTGTTTCATAATATGCCTGGAACACTTGATGTACTGAATATTGTTTGGTGCATAGCTTCTAATAGTTTGGTTTTCTTTGTGATCTCAAATTGTGTGCAAAAGTAGTGAGAAAATGTATTGCAGCAGGCAAATGCTGATTTCACTCATTCGCATAAAAACTGTATGTTATTGAAAACAATTATGATGAAAAGCATGATCTTACATCTATGCATTTTAATAGCTCTAAGAAAACCTTTTCAGAGTCGTTATTGCTTCTTTTGGAAAATCATCATAAAATTGTGAGGAAGGCCACAATTATCACTGCATTAAGTGTTAAGTGAATAATTGTGAAGGAGTGAACTCTTACTCCATTTTTTATGATGATGCTGTTATGTCCTGCATCTATTTCTTCTTCTTGAGGTTAATTCTTCTGACATTAAAGATTCTTGCCAATACTAATGCCTAATTTAAACATTGTTTTCATCTTAAATCAGACATTTAACATTGACTCAATTTTATGACATTCTACAATTCATTGCACCAAGAAAAATAGTAGATCTGATTTCTGTATCCAGGAACTTACATTCATACTAGAATACATTGAGGCAGGCATACGAGTACAAAAATAAAAAGAGAGAATTTTTTTAAAAACAACAATGAATCATTGAAATATATAGATGTCAAGTCCTTTAGTTTAGGGCTAGACATCAAATATTTTCATGTGGAATACTGCAAATTAGAAGACTATTGGCCTATGACTCTCCAACAATAGTTAACACAGAAAAAATATTGAGGGGAAATGCAAACCTTAAAGAGGGCAGCTACAGATATCTATGCAATTTTCCAAAGAGTGAAAAGAATACTTAAATGCAAGAAGAAAAGTTAGAGGGAGAAAAATCATTTAAAGGGCAAAAAAAAAATATTTAAAGTTTGGAAATTGAAGCTTGGTGTGGTGGCCCACACTTGTAATCCTGGTACTTGGAAACTGAGACAGGAGGATTGTGGATTCTCAGGCAGCCTCAGCAACTTAATGAGGCCTTCAGCAACTTAGTGAGACCCTATTTCAAGATAAAAACTAAAATAGGGCTAGGGGTATGCCTGAAACGTAAAATACCTCTGGGTTCAATTCCCAGTAACACACACACACACACACACACACACACACACACACACACACACACACAGAGTCTGGAAATTGTCCTGGGACACATATAAAATGCAAAAAAATATTAAGAAAAACTACCAAATATAGGTGAAAACAGTAAGTTGGGAATTTTCCAAGATGATCTTTTTATCTACCTTCACCTTCTAACACCACATTACAAAAGCTATGCCCCAGGCAGGGGCTGCATTAAACAGGGCTCCCTCTTCCCTCTTCCCAAGGAGGGGAAGGCTACCATCATTTCTCATCCTAACTCCACAAGCTCTGCTCCAACAATGTGTGTGGCAAAGGAGACCTGAGTCTCTCTTCCCCTATCTCAGCCTACTCATAGTGCAGAAGATAGAGGAGACAGAGGATGCTGGGGCCACCACCTCTTCCCTAACACATTGATAAGCTGGAGGGTCCATTCCTAGATGTCATTCCAGGATGACCAAGTGTTGCCACACTCACTCTCTTGGGTCATCTAGTAAGCAGACTAGGGATGTCACTCCTGGAAAACAGGCGTCTGCTCCCAATTCTGGCACAATGGTTCTGTAAAGGTAAAAAGACAGGCCACAAGGATGAAGAGCTCCTCAGGTCCATCTCAGAAGACCAACTTTATTTGCAATAGTAAATAGAGAACTCTAAGATTAAGAATATGGTCAACATAATGAGTATTTTTGTGGAGACCAATAAGAAAGAAGCTGGTAACTCTGATATAAGCAAAATTACAAATAATCCAGAAGTTTAATAGAGTGAAGCAAGGAAACAAACATCCAAGAAGGGTCTTCCTGTGGTCACAGTCAGCTCTGGAGGTCAATAAAGCTTTGACCATGGTCTAGGCTGTACTCCCTCAGGGCCAAATGTGAGGCAGACTTGAAAAACTTTGCCAAACGACACATAGACCTATCAACCTGGTGGAAGTATGAATGGCACCAGCTATAACAAGATTGAATTTTCTCAGATCCTTCTGATCCTGGAAAAATATCTAACTATAAAGAATAAGAGTAAAGAAATCTCCTACCCTTTATGTTGTAGAAATATCTTAATGCAAAGAAATGCCCTTTCTCATATGACTTAGATATTCATGAATGGTCACTTGTTTACATGTGTAAGGACAGACACAAACACTCCAAATTCTCATTTTTTGCCTCATATATATTTCTTGAACTCATTTTCCCACTGACCACAACATTTTTGTTAACCAAACTTTGTTAATTTCTCCCCTTCCCACAGAGTTCTAAACTTTAGCCAACCCTCAACTTGAACCAAAAAACAACTGCTCCTAAATTGTCCCTTGAAAATAGGTTGACATCAGGACAAATATTCTCTGTTATGCTATCTCATCACCCCATTTTTTATTCCAGTTCACTACATGCAATTTTTCCTAGCCTTGTTTATTCTTCTCTATGTTTTTTTAAAAACTCGCTTTTATATCATTCCAGAGATGCTTGCTACAGTTGACTCATTCGTCCTATTGCAATAGTCCTTTTCTCCTTTTAATATCAATTCTTTTGAAAAAGTCTCTCCTAGCCAGATGTGGTGGCACACGCTTATAATCCCAGTATTTGGGAGGCTGAGACAGGAGGATCATGGGTTTGGAGCCAGCCTCAGCTACTTAGTGAGGTCCTCTGCAACTTAGTGAAACCCTGTTTCAAAATAAAGAAAAAATAGGGTTGGGATGACCCTTGGAGGTAGAATGCCCCTGTGTTCAATCCCCAGTACTGAAAATAAAGAAGGAAAGAAAAAGAAGAAAGAAAGGAGGAAAAATGGAAAAGTCTCTCCTTATCTAAAAAATCTGGGTATCCTTAATGGTGCTTAAAGACAATTTCTTCTTTTTTTATTATTGCATTGTAATCATACTTCTTTGTTAGGTACAAGGTGATAGAGGCACACATGCACACATCTCTCTTTTAACCCTTACCCAATTCCCACCCCACTCCCCCCCTTCTCATGTTCAGTTTAGTGATTGGCTTTGATATGTTTGTGAAAGTACATCATGTGCATTAGGGTGTTTCCCTCCCCCCTTTCCCCATCACCCTCAATTAAGTCACCTTCTTTACTCATCTAAGGTTTCTCCTTCTTCGTTTAAAGATAATTTCTGTCCAAACACTGAGTGAAAAATAATTTACTCTAATTAAATGAAAGCACCTAAAAAGCCAGGATTTAAAATGTTATAGCAGCCAATCTTGAAGATTATGCTTCTCATAAGAAATTAGAGAAGAAACTTCCAAGTCTGAAGAGGAGGATAAAAAAACCCAAAAAATAAAAAACAAAACAAAACAAAACAAAATTACTCCCTAAACTGACATAATAGCCTTCGAACTGCACTATAAAAGTTAAAAATCCACTTAATGAGAGGGTTTAAGCATAGCTTTGATGAATACATACTGATTCCATACCAGTGGCTTCTCTTAGATATCTAGAATAAAAGATAAATAAAAGGAAAGTAATGATCTCACCAAGAGTATTAGAGCTGACCATGGCAGGTGAAAAATACTATACAGTATTTATTAAGTCATGTCACTAAACAAATAAATAAAGGACTAACCAAAAAACAAATACAGCATCCCTCAGGGATCCAGTATCTAGAGTTGCCACAGTATATTATCTAAATTGTCCAGTCAAAAATATTAGAAGATATGCTAGATAAAAGGAAAGTGTAACCAATACTCAGATAGAAAAAGCAGACACTAGAAATTGCCTTTGAAGGAATCCAAATGGTGAATTTAGTAGATGAAGGTTTCAAATTACAAATTATAAATATGTTAAAAGTTCTAAGGGAAACTATGTTTATAGACTTAAAAAGATATACAAAAACAATGTGTCATCAAATGGAGAATATCAATTAAGAGAGAGGAATTATTAGAAGAAAAAAAGAGATTCAGAACTTGAAAATATAATTGAGGATCCAATCAAGATGGCGTCTGAGTGAAACACCTCTCCTCAGGTGCTGTGAGCTAGGATCAAATCTGCCATAAAAGCAGCTTCTTGATGGAAAAAAAGAAAAAACAACAACAAAAAAAAGCGAAATTTGAACTACAACTAAAGAGACCCCAGAAAGCCAACCAAGAGCAAAGGAGCCCAACCACATGGCAGTGGCATCAAGCCATGGAGTCTCGGTTGCTGGCCTGACATGGGGGTCTACTAACACTGCTGCAGACCCAGCCACCAGAAATGGAGTAAGCGACTCCAGAACTCCACATCCTAACCAGGCAGTGGATCCCTGCACCTTCCACAGAGACCGGAATACGTGGGACGACCAATGTAAGCCTCCCGAGGGAACACCCCAGCTTACTTCTTCCTCCAGAGCCGGAGCAGTGATCAACTGTACCGCAAAGCTTGAATCAAAACTGCTGCAAACACGGCTTCTTGAGAGAAGGAAAGAAAATCAAATCAGCAAAACAAAACAAACAACAAACAACAAGAACAACAACAAAAAACTGAATAAAGCAACAAAAGCAGCTGAACAGAACCCAGGGAAAACAAAGGAGCCAGCACGCGCAGGTCAGTGGTGCACTCCTCAAACTGGAGGCTGCCATCTTTCCAGCTGCCATCTTGCCTACTGCCCAGAGTGGGGTCTATTAGCACCAAGGTCCCCAACGACCTCCTGTGTCCCCAGCGACCAGAGGTGGAGTGACTATGGAACTCCACACCCTAATCAGGCAGCATATTCCCGCAGGATTAACAGAGATCAAGAACACCTGGTACAACCATCTTAAGCCTGTGGTGAGGAAACCCAGCTCACCCCTCCTACCAGAGCCAGAGCAGTAGGGATCTGTAGGTTGGATTGCAACCCCAGGTGCAGGGTCCCCTCTACAAAGGACAGACTCAGTCACCCGCCCTCCTAGCAATTGGATAGGAGCAGAACTGTGAGAGGGACCCAGTATACACAAGGCAAATAACTTCCAGGCACCCTGGTAATGCCCAGCATTTAGATTGCACTTCCTCCACCAGCAAAGGCAGAGAGAGATGCAGACAGGCCCTGTGGAGAGGTCAGAGACACAAGCTTGCAGTGGGAGAAGGTATCAGTGGAACCCCCTGCCTGTAATGACAGAGCAAATAAAAATGCCATAGATACATTCGAAAATTTAAGCTCTGTACTTACAAACTAGTAGGCTGTTTGGTTTGGGGGTTTTATTTTTTTGTTGTTTTGGTGTTATGGTTTATCTGTTTTAACTCTGTTTTCATTTTGTATTGCCTTGATTTATTTATGTTTGTTTGCATGATTGGTTGTTTTGTTATTTCTTTCTTAGTTTGTTGAATCTCCTCCTTATCCCTTTTACAAGCTCCCCTCCTTCTCTCCCATCTATATTCATCTCTTCAACACTTTCCCTCCTCTCTTTTCTTTTTCCTTTTTTCCCTGTCTCATATCAAGACCATCTCATACTACTACCCTCAAAACTCTACATTGACTACCAGAATCCCCCGACATACCTACCATCTCTAAACTTTACAATATATCACTTCAACACACTCAATCTCTTATTCCATGGGACCATACCCTCTACTTTACACTATTCTTGCATTCATCACTGTAACTTCTCACCACACCCTTACCACTGAACACAACCTGACCCTGAATATACTAGCAGAAACCTCTAAACCCCCACTGCAGAGATTGGACAAGAAAATTTGCAAGAGCAGCAAAGATAAAAATTTAAGAACAAGGGAACCATGGGAAGGAAAAAAAGCAAAGAAACAATGAGCCACTACAACCCCTCAATAACAGATCTCACCAACCCAGAATGGCAGAGATTAACAGAAGAACAATTCAGATCTTTAATACTAGAAACAATACAGGATTTTTGGAAAGAATGTAGGGAGAGTTGGAAAGAAATAAAGGAACAAATAAACAACAAATCTGACACCCTGAACAGGAATCAAAGAGAAGCCTTGAAGGAAGTGAGGGATGTGAAAGATGCAATAACTGAAGTGGAGGCATCAATACAAAGTATAAACAGTAGATTAGACCACATGGAAAATAGAATATCACTCTTAGAAGATGACCATTCCAAAAATGAATCCATAGTACACAATTTAGGAAAAAAATTCGACAGTATGAATGGGACATTGATGAGATCTGGGCCAATTGTAAAAGAGCTAACCTAAGAATAATAGGCATAGAAGAGGGACTAGAAGTTGAAACTTATGGAATAATCAATCTTTTCAAGAAGTAATATCAGAGAATTTTCCGAACAGAAAGAGAAGTTGACACACAGGTATAGGAAACATACAGAACTCCCTCAAGACAAGACCAAAGAAGAGGTTCACCAGGCCACATAATAATCAAGTTGACTAATGTAGAGGGTAAGGAAAGAATTCTAAATGCAGCAAAAGTAAAAGGCCAAGTGAAATTCAGAGGCAAAACAATTAGAATATCTCCAGGCCTCCCAAATCAAGTGATGAAAGCCAGGAGGGGCTGGAGTAACATATTCCAAACTCTGAAAGAAAATAACTTGCAGCCAAGATTCTCTTACCCAGCAAAACTCTCTCTCAAAATTGGCGAGGATACAAAAATCTTCCATGACAAAAACTGAAAGAATTTATGTCATCCAAACCAGCACTAGAGAAAACACTCAAAGAGATCAACTACAAAGAAGAACTAACAGGTAAACATTAGAACTAGAGAAAGAGTAATTTCCAGGAAGCAAACAACTAAGCAAAGAAGAATAAACACCACCAAAAAGAGAAGTTGAAACTCAAACTGTTAAGAATTAAACATCATCTCTCAATAATCACACTGACTATAAATGGTCTCGACTCCACAATAAAAAGGCACAAGGTGGCAAAATGGATTAAAACCCAGAAACCATCTATAAGCTGTCTGCAAGAAACACACCTTATAAGCAAGGATTCTTACAAACTAAAGGTGAAGAGCTGGAGTAAGGTAATCCATGCCAATGGAACTCAAAGACAAGCAGGAGTAGCAACCATGATATCAGATAAATTAGACTGAAGAGCTTCTGTGCAGCAAAGGAAACTATCAAGAACCTCAACAGAGAGCCCACAGAGTGGGAGAAAACTTTTGCCAGCTACTCTTCTGATAGAGGTCTAATATCTAGGATATACAGAGAACTTAATAAACTCACAGCTAAGAAAACAAACAACTCAGTCAAAAAAATGGGCAAAGGATCTAAATAGACACATTACAAAAGAAGAAATACAAATGGCCAATAAATGTATGAGGAAATGTTCCACATCATTAGCAATCATAGATATGCAAATCAAAACTACCTTGATATTTCACCTAACTCCAGTCAGAATGGCAATCATCAAGAACACAAACAACAACAAATGCTGGCGAGGGTGTGGAGAAGTGGGAACCCTAATACATTGTTGGTGGGACTGCAAATTAGTGCAACTACCTTGGAAAACAGCATGGAGGATCCTCAGATGAATGGGAATGGACATACCATATGATCCAGGAATACCACTTCTGGGTATCTACCCAAAAGAATAGAAACCAAACTATCAGACAAATTCATGTGTAGCTATGTTTATAGTTGCACAATTCACAATTGCCCAACTATTGAACCAGCCAAGATGTCCATCGATAGATGAATGGATTACAAAACTATGTGATATGTATACAATGGAACTTTACTCAGCCATAAAGAAGAACAAAGTCATGTTATTTGCTGGGAAATGAATGGAACTGGAAAACATTATGTTAAATGAGTTTAGCCAGTCACAAAAAGTAAAAAAGCATCTGTGCTCCCTAATATGCTAGGGAGAAGATGGGGCATAAGAGGGTCTCCAGATGAAAAAGGAGAAACCCTTCATAAGCAAAGAAGTTGACTTAACCGAAGGGGATGGACGGTGGGGTGGAGTGGGCACTCTAATGCACATGATGTATTTTCACAAATATATCAAGGTCAATCACTAAACTGAACTTGAGAAAGAGGGAGGGTGAGGGAGTGGGGTGGGAATTGGGGAAGTGGTTAAATGAGAAATGTGTGCAGATATGCCTTTATCAGCTTGTACCTAACAAAGATGTATGATTACAATGCACCAATTATTATATAAAAATAATAAAAATAAAAAAATATAAATGCATGTTTTACTTTAAAAAAAAGAAAATATAATTGAAATAAAACATCACTAAAGGGGCTAAAAGTGGATTTGAACTGATTGAAGAAAAGATAAATAAATGTGAAGACTGATACATGGAGATAATGCAATATAAAGGACTGAGAGACCTTTTTTTAAAAAATGAGTTTAGCCTCAGAGAATTGTGGGACACAATAAACATACCCACACATATACAATAGCAATTTTTCAAAGGGCAGAATGATGGAAAACGCTTCTCTACATATTTAGGGATCTCAATGATCTCCAAATGGGATAAATTCATAGAGACACACATCACAGTTGAAATGTTGAAAGACAAGTGTCAGAGGGAATCTTGAAAACAGCAATTGAAAAATGACCTGTGATCTACAAGGGGAGTCCAGTAAAATTAACAGATGACATCTTATCAGAAATGTGGTCAACAACATATCCAAGGTACCAGAAATAGAAAGTGTCAACAAAGAATTTTATATCCAGCAAAATCATCTTTCAAAAATGAAAGGAAAAAATTATATTCCCAAATAAACAAGAATACAGAATCTGTTGCTAGTACACCTACTTTACAAAAAAATACTAAATGAAGTTCATTGGGCTGAAAGCAATTGATGCAAGATAGTACTTCAAATCCACACTGATGTAAAATAAAAAAGAAATAAAAAAGATTGCCATTAAAGGTAATTATTTAGATACAAAAGACAGGCAATTGATACAAGATAGTATTTCAAATCCACACTGATATAAAAGAAATTTAAAAGATTGCCATTAAAGGTAATTATTTAGATATAAAAGACAGGGACCATATAATTGATGTTTCTTCACTTTTGTCCCTTTGATTAATTTAAGAAGCAACTCCAGACAATCTAAGCAAAAAAATAAGCTCAGAAGCATTAAGCTGATCTGAGAAAGCACTGGCATTCCCTAGCAGAAATAGTTAAAATGGGGAAGTAACAAGCAGCTTAAAAAGTCTCTTTGTTTGGACTTTCTGAGTGACAGACTAGGAAACTGCAATGTATAGTTTGCCTTTGTTTTTTATATTTTGCTCTCTTTTATTTTCTTTTCTGTTATTCCATGTTCTTGATACACTTGCTTTTTGAACACCTACAACCAAACAGCAGCTTAGATGCTACTTCTCACTGGATTGGTGGCTGCTCATATTAGGCATGAGTCTGGGTATAGGAGTGAGACTGTAACACAGACTGGGGAGCAACTCAGGGTTGTCTGTTGCTCAGACTCCAGAATGGAGAAGAAGGGAGGATGTTTTTACTTGAAATTGTTGGTCTGATCTTTCAGATAAGTTTTGTGGCTGGCAGGAGAGGAGGGAGGCACTTGGACAAATCAGGGTCAAAAAGAAAGTGAAAACCCCCATGTTATCTCTCCCAAGCCCAAAAGGATCTGTAGGAAAAACTGACATACACTCACAACCTCCCAAGAACAAGGACTGAGTCTTCCATTTGAAGGAGGGATTCAATGGACACCAGACTGGTCCATAGATAGAGCATGTGAGAGAGCTGGCCAGCAGCCCCGCCAGAGTCATACTCCTTCCCCAGATACAATAACAAAGCCATTTTGAGAGTGAAGTCTGTTCTGAAGCAAAAAATATTTCCCCACCAGAAGTGGCCAGGCAAGGAGGAGATGGAGCTCATCCTATAGGCACCCTTAACAAGTTTCACAAGATTTGGTCAGAGGCTAAGAACAAATAAGTGGCTATTTTCAGTGCCCTCTCCACTCCAACCCCACTCACAGAGACCAAATTTAAGAATCACTAAACTTGAAGAGGGATGTGAGGTACTAGTTAATGACACTGATAACCTCTTTAGTGAAATAATAGCAGAAGAATTTTCAAGCATTGGGAATGAGATGAACATCAAGATATGGTAGGCATTCAGAACCCCAACTAGACAATATCAAAAAAGAACTTCTCCATAATACATTATAGTCAAAATATCTCACAGAATACAGATAAAATTTTAAAAACATCATGAGAAAAATGTCAGGTCACATTTACAGGTAAGCCAGTCAGGATAACTTTTTTTTTTTTTTTTTCAGTACTGACGATTGAACCCAGGGGCATTTTACCTCTGAGCTACATCCCTAGTCCTACTTTGTAATTTTTATTTTTGAAACAGGGTCTCACTAAGTTGCAGAGTGCCTCACTAAAGAGCTGAGGCTGCCTGCGAACCTGGATCCTCCGGTCTCAGCCTCCCAAGTACTTGAATTACAAATGTGAGCCACCACACCTGGCTCAGAATGACTTGATTTCTCAAAAATCCATGCAATTAATTACATAAAACAAACACCACCTGACATTGAGTCTCAGACCCTAATACTGGGTGATTTCAACACAACTTTCTCACCATAGATGAGATAGGTGAGCCAGACACAAAATCAGGAAAATCTCTTCAAATCTAAAGCAAAGTATTGTAAATGAAATGGCTCTAACAGATACCTATAGAATATTTTATCCAAAAACAGCGATATTCACTTTTTTCTCAGATGTGCATGAAAACTTCTCCAAAACACACACACACACACACACACACACACACACACACACACACACACACACATATATAATATATATATATATATGGAGAGAGAGACAGAAGAGAGAGATCCCTTCATCAAAGGTAGAGGCTAAAAGCAAGAGAGAGCTAACAAGTGAGGAAGAACCCTATGGAATCCTAAGGCCACAATCCCAGGGACCCCTCCTCAGCAACCAAGCTGTGCCTCCAACAAGCCTGCCTTATTTCTGTGAAGTCAAAAGGGATACTCTAAATCTAAATCAAAACAGACTCTATAATTTGAAGACCAAAACATCACCAGGAGACTTCTTGAGCATAAAAAAAAAAAATAATTGAAGCAGCAGCATACAAAACCAACATATCCAAAATGAATACCTTTTCTATATAACAATAATGATCTGCTGGAAAAAATCTCAGGAAAACAGTTCCATTAGCAATGGCTTCAAAAGAAATAGCCAGGAATAAATCTAACCAAGAAGGTGGAATATTGCTACAAAATTATAAACACTGAAGAAAGAAATTGCAGAAGACACTAGAAGGTGGGAAGAGTGTGTTCTAGGATACCCAGATTCATATTGTTAAAGTGTCATACTAACAAAAGCAATCTACAGAGTAATGCTATCCCTATCATGAATACAAATATGGTCTGCTGATGATGGATTCAAAGATGGAGGAAGAAAACCATGAGTAAATGCTGGCATCCTCAAAAATCAGGAAAAGGAGAGGCAACTTCCTCTAGAGTCTACATGTACGAATATATCTCTGCCTAGACCTTGATATTAGGACAATGAGGCCTTATCTCAGACATCTTTTCTACAGTACTATAAAATGAAAATTTGCTGATTCTGTGGTAAAAAAGTTATGGCAGTAATAGATAACTATTACCAGTAAGCAGATCTAATTAGTAATTTTAACAATACCCACAAAAAGAAAAAGAAGAAAAAAGGCAAGACTCAGCCTCACTGGTGAAATATATAAAAAATTCAAAGAATTCTTTCCAATCCTTCTCAAACCCTCCACCCTCTCCCAAAATATGGAACAGAGAAAAGATTTCTCGATTCATTCTATGAAGCCAGTTTTATCATAATACCATTGTCAGACAAAGATGTAATAAAAAAGGAAACTATCAGTAACTTTTATAAATAGAAGTAGAAAAATCCTCAAAAATATGCTAGCAAAGAAAACCCAGCAATACATAAAAACGATATTATAAACTATGATGAATTACACAAGAACATCTTTCACATTAATAGAATAAATCAAAAACATAATCATCTAGATTGAGGCAAAAAAGACAATATTCAATATGTTTTTATGATAAATAGTAAACAAATAAAAAATAAAAAAATAATTTTTACCTAATAGTGGTATCTATGTGAAGCTCACAGCTAATATACCTAATGGTGAAATTCTGAACATGTTTTTTTCGATATCAGAAACAAGGCAAAGATATCTTCTTTTATCACTTCTATTTAATATTTTACCATACATTCTAGCAAGGAAGGAGACATTGATAATGGAAAGAGATGTGTGTCTTGGGGTAGAAGGTATAAGGGAAATCTCTGTACCTTCTGCTCAATTTTGCAGTGTATCAAAAACTTCTCTGAATAATTTTCTAGTTTAAAAATACAAATGGCCAATAAATGTATGAGGAAATGTTCCACATCATTAGCAATCAGAGAGATGCAAATCAAAACTACCTTGAGATTTCACCTAACCCCAATTAGAATGGCAATCATCAAAAACACAACACCAAATGCTGGTGAGGATGTGGAGAAGTAGGAACCCAAATACATTTTTGGTGGGATTGCAGATTAGTGCAACCACTTTGGAAAACAGTATGGAGGATCCTCAGATGAATGGGAATGAACCTACCATATGATCCAGCAATACCACTTATGGTATCGATCCAAAAGAATGGAAACCAAACTATCAGACCGATGCATGTGTATCTATGTTTATAGCTGCACAATTCACAATTGCCAAACTATGCAAACAGCCAAGATGTCCATCGACAGATGAATGGATTACAAAACTATGGGATATGTGCACAACGGAACTTTACTCAGCCATAAAGAAGAACAAAATCATGTCATTTGCAGGGAAATGGATGGAACTGGAAAACATTATGTAAGTGAGATTAGTCAGTCACAAAAAATAAAAAATCATATGTTCTCCCTAATATGCAGAAGCTAGGGAGAAAGTGGGACATAAGAGGGACTCTAGAAGAAAAAGGAGAAACCTTAGATGAGCAAAGAAGGTGACTTAAGTGAAGGTGATGGGTAGGGGTGGAGGGAAACACCCTAACGCACATGATTTACTTTCACAAACATATCAAAGTCAATCACTAAACTGAACTTGAGAAAAAGGGAGTCAGGTAAGAAGTGGGTAAGGGTTAAATGAGAGATGTGTGCATGTATGCCTTTACCAGCTTGTACCTAATAAAGTATGGTTACAATGCACCAATAAAAAATAATAAATAAAAATTCACTGAAAACATATTCTTAATACTCAACTCTTCCATCAATCAATTTGCTAAATCATATCAAGAAAATCCTTGCACTAGGTTGCTGGCTATTATTTGGTCATTGTCTTTTCCTGTGACTGGTCAAATTCACTCTCTAGCAGTTTTTCTTTGCTTCAGATTCATGTCTTTAGGGGAATAAAATCTTCTGCTTTTGAAAGTTTAGGTATTTTACTTCTCTCAAGTGTAAAAGGTTTTATTAACAATAGGACAGGTTTCTCTCTTCCCATACCAATGCCTGTTGTTTTGTTTTGTTTTTATTAACAGGAATACCTGCAAAAAGTAATATACTAAAACAAACAAAACCCAAAGGATACTAAATGTAAAGCTAAGTCTTTTTTATTCACTCCATTTGAACTGCCTCAAGGAAAGTACTTTTAATAACAATTTTGGAAGATTTTAAAAATACATCTCTATCTCAAGATGCCATAAAAATGGCTTTTTATTTCCTCACCCAGGTAACTGTGTATTTTATTACTGTATGATTCTCCTTCCCCAGAGATTTCCAGTTCTATTCCCTAATAGTAATGAAAGATACAACAGTTTTTGTGTCCCATTACTATATGGACATGAATATATCAATAGTTTGTATAGTCTACACTGTCCCAATTTATTTGCTGTTGAAACTGAAGGTGATGGGGAGGGGTGGAGGGAAACACTCTAATGCACATGATGTACTTTCACAAACATATCAATCACTAAACTGAACTTGAGAAGGAGGGAGAGGAAGGGAATGGGGCAGGAATTGGGGAAGGATTAAATGAGAGATGATTTCACATCTATATTTTCAGATTTTCCACATTCATTTTTGTTTCTCTCTTTATTATTCATATTAAAGAATAAAAATAAGCAATGTTTATGTACTTTATTCCCCTCTTTAAAATATTTACAAGTACCCACATGTTAAAATTCTGTTACCCTACTCCTGTATATCACAGCTTACATTTACCCCAGAAGTAAATATTGTCTTGAATACCATGTTTTCTCAATCTTTTATATATAGTTACATTTTGCTAGATAAAATTTATTTTTACTAGCATCACTTTTTGTTTTATTGAAACTGAATAGTGCTTTCTTTTTTTTTTTTTTTTTTTTCAGTACTGAGGATTGAACTCAGGGGCATTCTACCTCCGAGCTACACCCCCAGCCCTATTTTTTATTCTTTATTTTGAAACCGAGTCTCACTAAGTTGCAGAGTGCCTCACTAGGTAGCTGAGGCTGGCCACGAACCCAGATCCTCCGGTCTCAGCCTCCCGAATGCTGGGATTACAAGCGTGCGCCACCACGCCCGGCTGAATAGTGCTATATGTTTGCTTTTGCAACTTACTATTTTCATCATGTTTTTGAAATTCATCATTGTGACTGTGTGAAACTAGCTTGTTCATTCTTATACTTAACAATATTCTGTCTTATGAATATAACACAATTTATCCAATTTATCTTGGACATTTTGGCTGTGTCTCCTTTTCTACAACTATGGAAAATGCCACTATTAATATCTCTATATGTATGTTCTATGCACATGTTATGAATTTCTCTGGCTATATCAAATGAATGAAAGTGTTATTTTAGAGGAAATTCATTAGCAATACAAGCTAATGCCACAGCAAGTATATAGAAGTTCTCATTACTGCACATTCAGACCAATACTTGGAATTAGCCAACTTCTAAAATTTTGCTGAACTTTTGAGATGAAAATGATAGTCTTAGTGATATTACTTAGAGTTTCTCTGCCTACTGATGATGTTGGTCATCTTTTCTTATGCCTATTAGTCATTTCTTATCTTTTCAAAGTACCTATTTGTGTTTCCTGCAATTTTTCTGCAGGTTTATTTGACTTCCACTAGTAGTTTTCATAATTGTTTTAATTCAAAATAGTAAACTCATTTATTTCATATAGTTAAGTTGTCTTCTAGGTAGGGCTTATATTTTCACTTTTCAATAATTTATTATGATAAAAGTATGTCGTAAGTTTTAAAGTATAGATACTAGACACTTAGCCGGTCATGGTGGTGCACGCTTGTAATCCCAGCATTCGGGAGGCTGAGACTGGAGGATCTGGGTTTGAGGCCAGCCTCAGCTACCTAGTGAGGCACTCCACAACTTAGTGAGAACTGGTTTCAAAATAAAGAATAAAAAATAGGGCTGGGGGTATAGCTCGGAGGTAGAACGCCCCTGAGTTCAATCCCTACTACCGCAAAAAATAATAAATAAATAAATAAATAAATAAAGTATAGATACTTTACAAGACATGATTTTTAGTACTTTTTGTTCACTTTTTACAAATGTACTTCCAGTTTTATGATGCACTTACCTTTACTTCAAAAAGTATTGTAAGTTTTACTTTTCACATTTAAAATCTAATTTAAATGGAATTTTGATATAGTGAGAAATAATACCTTAATTGGATGATCCACTTTTCATTTAAGTTTATTATTTAAATTGATTTGAATTAAATTGTCTAGATTATTTTGGGTTGAATTGGCACAAGCTGGCTATATTCTTATATGTTTAGTGCTCCTGTTAAATTTTTATCTACTTCTATAATTTTTCCCACAAAATTCTTATACATATTTTGTTAGATTTATTTTTCTTCTCAACAAATTTTAGTGTCAGTTTTAAATTACATTTCTAATTTCTATTACCTGGCATATAGAAATAAATTTTATTTTGTATATCCTTATATTTTACAACTTTTCTTGATTTCTTCATTAATTCTAATAATTATCTCAAGATATGTGAGGATCTTTGTGTATGTAAGTTTATAACTAATATTCATGATAGTTTTGCCCCTTCCTTTCCTTTTTTTGTGATTTTTATTTCTTTTATATGCCTTCAGATACAGCTCAGATTTCTATTACAGTGCTGACTAGGGGTAATCACAGTTGCCTTTCTTACTCAATTTTTATTTAAAATGTATTATTTAACATATTACTATTTTCTATGCTTGCTGAAATGCTGGTTTAAAAAAATTCCTGTGTCATTTAATAATAATAGAAGTTACACATTTTACTTTAAATATAGCTCCTACTATGGACTAAATGCTTGTCTTTCATGTGCTGGTATCCTCATCCCAGGTGTGAGGGTATTGAGAAGTGGATCTTTCAGAGATAAATGAATTTGAATGAGGTCCTGGATGTGGAGCCCTATGATGAAACTTTTATAAAGGGATGAAAACATCCAAGCATTCTCTTTCTTTCTTTCTTTTTTTTTTTTCTTTTGCAGTACTGGGGATTGAACTCAGGGGCATTCTACCTCTGAGCTACACCCCCAGCCCTATTTTTTATTCTTTATTTTGAAGCAGGGTCTCAGCCTCCCAAATGCTGGGATTACAAGTGTGCACCACCATGCCTGGCTCAAGCATTCTCTTTCCACCACATGAGGAGATACGGAGAAGGCATCTGCCTGCATCACCGACAATCATTGAGCAGCCTCCAGAACTGCCCTAAAGTTCCCATTTGTGGCCTTCACTTATTTGAAGGAGAAATAAGCTTTCCCTTGTTTAAAACCATATTACCTTCATTCTTCTTCCATGTGGAGCTGAACATAAACCTGAGTAAACAAGCATCTTTTTAATGATACAAACACACATGCACATAGCACTTGGTGTTTCCCTCCAGATGACAATTCACTACCCTCCCCCATGGACATAGTTTATTTGTTTTTTGTTTTCTTTTGTTTCTTTGTTTTTATTTTTTAATTGGTACATTGTGTTCATACATCTTAATGAGGTATGCATTTTTAGTAAGAAAACATATATATAAACTTTAAAAATTTTTTTTGTGGTACTGGGGATTGAACTCAGGGCATTCCACCTCCTATTTTTTAATTCTTTATTTTGAAACAGGGTCTCACTAAGTTGTGGAGAGCTTCACTAAGTACTGAGGTTGGCCTCGAACCTGGATCCTCATGTCTCAGCCTCCCAAGAACTGGAGTTAGAAGTGTGTGCCACCACGCCCAGCTAACTTATTTATAGTTCTATCTTGCTAAGAGTTTTAGCACTAACTGTTGTTCAAGTTTACAAAATGTTTTTTATATATGATTTTCTACCTTATTCACTTAGTGAATTGCTTAATAACTCTATTTTCTTCAAGTCTGAATCTTAAGCCACTGTTTGCCAATTTTACTTACTGTTCTTCATTGAAAATGTCCCTCTTGCATTTGTGTGGTATTCATATTGTGAATTTATTTTCTCTGTAACTTATCCATGTGGATTTTTGAGTCTTGCAGGAAAGTGTAGTATTCCAGAACGTATCTTCATTTGACTCTGCTACAAGACTGAATAAATTAAAGAATAAATTGTCAAGTTTGAGGTTTTTAACCATACATATGTCTTCTGCTCCAATATGCTTATGATAGTGCTTTTAACTTTTATCCAATGCTTGTTTTTGCCTGCTATATATTCGTTCCTTAAACAATATATTTTCATAGTTTAAGCATCATATAAATGCATCATACACTATAAACTCTTATATAAAGCTTCCTTTGATCAACATATGGTTGTAGTAATTCTGTTGCTGTGTGAAGGTATACTTCATTCATTTTCCTTAATGTATAATGGTCAATTGTATGACTATATAAATACTTTTTAAAAATACTGTAGATGCACATTTATGGATGTAGTGAGACATAGATTATTTTTAAAAGTATTAGTGTAAACAATTATGCCCACGTATTCTCCAAAGTACACATACATTTCTTCAGATTATATTTCTCAACTTAGGGTATTTATATGTAGCTACTATGTTGGCTAACTACTTAACAACATACACATGAATATAAATTTATACTCCCACTAGCAGTGTATGAGAGTATCTCTTGCTCCATATTTTCTTTCTTTTTTTATTGGTGCACTGTAATCATACATCTTTGTTAGGTACAAGCTGGTAAAGGCATACATGCACACATTTCTCATTTAACACTTCACCACCATTTTATTTTGCCACACACCTTTAATGTTGCTAATTAAGTGATGTGTAACTATATCTCACTGTGGTTCTAATGGGTTTTCCCTGACAATGTGGCTGAATACCTTTTCTAGTCTGTTTTTTTCTTCCATTTGTTGCATATTATACTATATGGTGCATTTTTCTAATGGTTTCTATTTGTGAAGGGATTTTTTTTCTTTTCAAATATGTTTTCTTTATCTCTTCAAACTTTATTAGAAAGGCACAAACTAGAGTTGGGCTGAAAATTTTTCCTTTCCCCT